>PVKS010001741.1:0-133358 GCA_004027875.1 Aplodontia rufa
AAAAAAAAAAAAAATGCATGGGGCTGGAGCGGTGGCTCGGCGGTTACGGCGCTTGCCCAACATGTGCAAGTACACGGGTTCAAACCCCAGCACCCACATAAACAGCTAAGTATCAGAGCAACGAAAGCCGTGTGAAAAATTCAATAAAAATTGATTCCCTATCACTGTTCTTCTCTCTTAAAAAAAAATCCATGATGCACAAAATAACAAAATTTTAAATAAAGGTATGATCTGAACCACAAAAAAGTACCCATTATCTTAACTACTGCGATAACCACATCTCTACTTTTCATTTTGATTTTACCACCCACGACTATATTGCAAAATAATGCAATTAAGCTTTTCTCCTCTTGAATTTCATATAAAGTAGATTAAATACCACAACTGATCCTGCTGATGCTGCTCTAGGAAATATACTAAGGGATAGGATTTCCTTCTCATAAAATATGTGCATGTCTTTAGTTCTATTGGATAATGCTAAACTGTTTCCCAAAAAGGGGCAACAATTTTCATTTTGATCACCAGTGAATCAGAGTTCCTATTTCTCCACAGCCTCTCTAATATTTGGAATTATTATTCTGCTAAATTTTCCCAATCTAGTCATATAACTGTATCTCATTGTGGTTTTCCATTTTGTTCTCTTCATTGTTAATTAGGAATGTGTCCTATGGAAATAATTAAAGAAATAGATAGATAGATAGATAGATAGAAGGTACAAATATGTTTTCTGCTCCCTGCAATATGTAGATAGTAACATAAGTGAACAACTGTAGGAATTGTGGTACACTGACGAAATTCAATGCAACCACTAAAAATAGTAACGTAGATGTATATTTAATGACTTGAATTCAGTCATATACTAACATACTAATATATCAATTAGTATTTAAAAAATAATGTTATATAATGCCCTGGGGGAAAAAAGGAGAAAAAATTCTGATAGTGGTGTTCTAGGGTAGAAACATTAAGCATAATTTACATTTTCTTTATTGTGCTTATTTGTAATTTTGACTTTCAAATATCAATATGTATTTCTTATATGCTTTTTACATTAGTCAGCTTTCTGTCACTATGATGAATACCTGAATGAGAACGGCAATAAAAAAGGGAAGATTTGCTGGGCGTGGTGGCACACACCTGTAGTCCCGGCAACTCAGGAGGCTGACGCAGGAGGATAGAAAGCTCAAAAGCAGCCTCAGCATCTTAGCGAGACCCTGTGTCAAAATAAAAAGGGCTGGAGATGTGGCTCAGTGTTTAAGCACCCCCAGGTTCAATCCCCAGTACCAAAAAGGAAAAAAGAAAGGGGAAATTTATACGGCTCACAGCTTTGGAGGCTCCAGTCCATCATCAGTTGGCCCTGTTTTTAGGCCAGTGCATCATGGGAGGGTGTACATGGCAGAGTAAATCCAGTCACTTCATGGTAGAATTTGAGAGAAAGAAGACATCTGAGTCCCACAATCCCCTTTGAAGGCAGGTCCTCAATGTCCTAAAGACCTCTCACTAGGCCCCATCTTGTAAGGTTTCTGCCAAGACCTCTCACTAGGCCCCATCTTGTAAGGTTTCTGCCACTCCCGATAGCACCGAGCTGGGGACCGCATCTTTAACACATGGGCCTTTGGGGCATTCCAGATCCATACTATGGCAGTTTTCTTTTCCATTCCTTATCTCTTCCCCCAGAGACTGTATCAGGTGTTTTGCAAATATCTCATTTGGTCCTTAAAACAATCCAGAGGAAATATTTCAGAAGCTTGATTTAGGGCGAATCATTTGAGGAAGAGACTAAAGCTAGAGACAGGTCTTTGTTCCTGCCTGAAAACTGCTGTCAGAATTTGTCATAAATGATTGCCCCCAACTGCTGGGTGTTCCACAATATACTATTGCCTTATTTTTGCTTATTGATAGGTGGGAGAGTTATGAATTTTGGGGAAATATCATTGACCCTGTATTTATTTGATAACTAAATATTTATTGAGTGCTTATTTGCACCAAGCACTGATGGAGGGCTGGGCACACAGAAGTGAACAGGAGTACATTTTTTGTCCTCATGATGTTTACATTCTGTAAGGAAAGATAGACAAAAAGATAATGAGTACTGTGTAAAAGCAAGCATGCAATACATTTTGGGTAATAATAAGTGAAATAAAAAATACAGGAAGGTAAGATTATATAGTAAGTGAGGATCCTATTTTACTCAGGGTGAATGGGGTGGATCAAAGGAGCTCACTCTCCCTAATCACATATCCACTAACATTAGTATCTGTTCAAAAAAGAAGAAATTTAAAGTTAACGAAAGATCGACTTGTTTTCTTTTCTGTAGCCAGGGCACATCAAAGTAAGTGTTTGTGAATGATATACCTCATTCTGCAGACACATTAACTCTTGTAGAAACGGCACTAGATGCAACTGCTACTTTTATCTCATGGATTGATCAGGATATTAGTTATTTACTTAGTGTCTATAACTTTAACTTGGGCTATAAAGCATTAGCAAAATGTCAGAATGTTAAGGATGCCAGCCATCACTGTCACGGGCATCGTGTGCTTGGCAAAGTAAGTCCACAGGTATCGTTTTATGTGAGTTTCTCAATACCCTGTATGACAGATGTGGAATTTTTGAGAGGATGAATGATTTGATTCACATTTAGTAGTATTCATGAGTTCTCTTCATGAAGCATGCATTCTGCTTCTTAATTTGAAAAGCGTTGCTAGGAAGTCAATAATTCTCACTAGACATTACAGGAAACAGGAAAATTTCTGGGCAGTGTGCATTAGTTGGAAAGACAGAAATTACTCCATTTTCTAGAAATAAATCCACTATTTTCTGCTGTACTTTGAATTGTGGTTAAACTGCCCTTAAATTAGGAGTCCTCGAGATCACTAGCTGTCACAGAGGCAGCCTGGAGTCAATAGAGCTATGCTGGAGAGGTTTACCCCATTTATCTTTATAGAGATTCCCCATCCTCATTCAGTCTCTTTTCCTGGCCTCAATCAGCCCCCGCCCCCAGCTATGGACTTAACCACTATCTGTGCCTGATGAGAGGGCAGGCAGCCCTTGTTAGTCCTCTCCCTGGCTGCTCCCCCTTTTCCTTCCCACTTTTTTCCTGATCTCTCTCATCATGTCATTTATGTATGGATCACCTAATTGAAGATAAGTCCTTGGTCCTTTAGTACTTTGATTCTGAGACCCACTAATGGCTAATAGTATATTAAAGCAATTGATCCTTGACCTGAGTTATTATACAAAATCATTATTTTAAAATTGCATTAAAAACATGCTTTTTTTGGTTTTGAGTCAATGAAAAGAAAACTAATCTAACTAGTTCACAATGAACACATTTCCATTTTCCAGTTTGGCTAGACTTCAGTTACAAACTTGCTGGTCAGTCATTTGATTATGTTAATCATGATGTGCACACAACCCAGGAGGTAGAATAAGAAATATGTTTGCTCCAAATTTCAAATTCCTCTATCTCCTTTCAGTTGCACATCAAATAAGAAAAAACATTCACCATGCAGGGGTGTGATGGTGCATGCATGTAATCCCTGCAGCAGCTCACGTGGCTGAGGCAGGAGGATCGTAAGTTCAAAGCTAGCCAGCCTCAACAACTTAGTGAGGCCTTAAGCAGCTTAACAAGATCCTTTCTCTAAATAAAAATAAATACAGAAAGAAGAAAGGGCTGGCGATGTGGCTCAGTGGTTAAGCATCCCCTGGGTTCAATCCCTGGTACCCCCCCAAAAAAAATCACCAGGTTAGGATTATACATCTCAACTATAAAGCAAATTAATTCAGCTCGACAGTTATCTTTGTGATAAAAGGAAACATTAGGGAGACTGTTCAACTGTGTGGAGAAATGTTCTGGGTTATTTGTTACTCATAATTAGGCACATGGTGTTGGTTAGGGTCCAAGCCCAGGAATCACATAGCACAGTAACTTGGGAAATTGAGGAAAGTAATGAGAAACCGTTTATATAGTGTAGGCAAGATTTTAAAGAAACCAAGAGTGGTTAACCACGCTTAAGCTCAAGGGTTCATGTGGTGTCATCCAAGGCCCTGTGCCTAAATCTGTATTCCAGAATTCCATGTACTTTTCTTGAAGAAAATGCTCAAAGTTATATAAATCTTGTTTTAGCCCAAGCAAACATTAGTCAAGCACTCCCTAGCAGGCATGTTTTCAGACTCCTTCTCATCCTAGGCCTGAAGGGCCAAGAGGAGGAAGCCATTACTGGAAATCAGAAAGAGCCAGGTGCAGGAGAGGGGTGCCTGGTAGAAGTCCTGCCACACTCAGCTCAGCGCCCAACCAGGAGAGAAGACAATGGGGAAATGCCTTGACTTCATTCCAGTCCCCCCTCTGTAATCTCCTCTCAGTGCCCTCCCTGCTGAATCTCACAAAAACCAAAGGGCAAGGGGGTCAGTTTCTACATTCCATCGTGGTTGGGGGCCTGGCACACAGATAAGGGCAAAGAAGGGTGAGCCAGCAGAATACCCAGCACCCACTGTATACACAGTTAACTGAACTCTGAAGCAGAGCTCCTGCAAGACAGACTCAGTGCAGTTTACGTGGTCACATCCATTTTACTGCCAGGCTGTGGAGTAAGCAGGCCAGAGGACTCAGTAGCTCTATGCAATTGGTGTATGGACTGGTTCAGACAATGTATTATCCTAGTAAAATCTTACTTTTCTGACAATATCATTTCAAATGGGAAAAATTACTCAGCTAACTTTTAGAAAGCCTGACTTATGTTTTGGGAAAATTATTTAGACTCCTTGGTCCATGGTTTATTTCCTTAAGGTAAGGTAAGGAGAAACTTCTGGCACCAAATAGATGCTCAGTTATTAATGGAATGAATGAGTAAATGATCCCACAATTAAAACATTACATGGTTGTTGTTTCCCCTGCCCCAGTACTGGGGTTTGAATCCTGGAATCTTGAACATGCTAGGCAAGTGTTTTACACTGAGCTACATCCCCAGCCCTTTTATCATCCTTTCTGATTGATCAAGTGTCAGTAACCTTAAGCAATTAGGTTCACTCTGTCTCTATACAAAAAAATAAATGACCTGACCTGAAAATAATTCTTTCCTAAAACCAGGAGTCTGCTTCTTAAAAGAAACTCTTAGGAATAATGAAAATTGAACTGTTTCACAAATGTTGGCTTTATATTCAATAATGCTTTTTTAAGGATGCTATTAAATCTGGAGGTTAGAAGAAAAAGGTCCATCACTGCTCTTTCACCCCATGATGTATCTTTGATTTTACACAGTGGGGTAACATTGTTGTTTAGGCTGAAGCAGCAGCATTGGAAAACAGAAATCTTACTGAAGTATAAGTAGGGAAGTATGTATTATATAACATCGAAAACACAGAGAAATTTTGGGGGGGATACCAGGGATTGTACCCAGGGATGTTTAACCACTGAGCCACATACCCAATTCTTTTTATATTTTATTTTGAGACATGGTCTTACTAAGTTGCTGAACTTGTGATCCTCCTGCTTCAGCCTCCTGAGTCATTGGGATTACAGGTGTTTTAGCCAGCTTTTTCATTGCTATGACCCAAGGACATGGAAAGAACAATTTTAGGAGGAAACTTTTATTCGGGGGCTCACAGTTTCCAAGGTCTTAACTCATCGGCCACAGGCTCCATTTTTAGGGGCTTGAGGAAGCAGAACATCATGGTAGAAGGCATGGATCCAAGGAGCAGAGAGAGGAACTCTATGCCAGATACAAAATATATATCCCAAAGGCACACCCCCAATGACCCACCTCCTCCAGCCACATCCTACCAACATCCAGTTACCAGTTAATCTCTGTCATGGAATTAACTCACTGATTGGATCAAAGCTTTCATAATTCAGTCATTCACCTCAAGCACCCTGAATTGTCACAGGTGAGCTTTTGGGGGCCACCTCACATTTAAATCATAACAACAGGCTTGTGCCTCTGCACCTGGCCAGAGAAGAAATTTTTAAGAAAGGAAAAATAATGAGCAGCAGAGATGGGGCAGACACTGTAAAGGGTGGCAAATGCTAGAAATGGCACAGGGACAAACAAGCATTCACTTTGGTCGCGATCCTGGGAGGAGTGATGAGGTAGTTCCCGAAAGGCCTGATGTGTTACTGGTTGCACCGTATGAAATTGGGCCATCGATCAAAAATGGTCAGTGTAGCAAGTTCATGTGCTTTTTCATAAGAGGGCTGCTTATTACTGACAGTGTTATAGTCTGTGGTCATGTGGGCACAAGTGTTAGCCTTCTCTCATTGTAATAATTTTGGAAGAAATCACTGTTACAGCACAAATGTAATAACAGAGGTTCTGTTCCTTCTCCAGAATCATGAAGAAGTGGCCAACTGTAGTCCCAGGTACTAGGGAAACTGAGGTGTGAGGATCACTTGAGCCCAGGCTTTCAAGACCAACTTGGGCAACGTAGTAAGATCCTGTCTTCAAGAAAAAAAGAAGAAAAAACAAAAAGCTAAATTTTATTTAGTATATTTCTTACGGAGGGAACAGAATTACATATAGTTGAAAAATATTTGTTTAAGAAGCTAAAATGAGGGGCTGGAGTGGTGGCTCAGCATTTACGTGCTTGCTTGGCATGCGCAAGGACGTGGGTTCAAACCCCCAGCAGCACATACACAATGAAGTTTCCGAGCAATGAAAGCCACATGAAAAACTAAATAAAATTGATACTCTTTCCCCGCCCCTCCGTCCTTCTCTCTTTAAAAAAAAAGTTAAAATGAAAAGTTTTCAGGGCTTAATAGATCAAGGCTCATGTGAATATTTTATTTGTTCTTTTGTAGTGTGTGTGAGAGAGAGAGAGGGAGAGAGAATTTTGAGAGTGAGCCATTTATATTAGCACAAGCAACAGAGAAAAGAAAAAGAGAAAATGGAAAGATGGGTTTTAAATCCCTATTCTAAACCTAGGTCTGTAGGATAGGAATCTATATTTAGATTTTTTCCATAAATCTAATTTTGTTTCTCCTGATACTGAGATTATGTTCAGCTGTATACTTATTGTGGGAAAATGTAATTATGAATTTAATTCTAAAAGTTTCAGAATGAATATTTTGGAATTTATAACAAGAGCCTGGTCTCCCCATGAAAGTCTTTCCTGTTTATTATGCTTCTCTTTCTCCCAGCATAACTCTGCATCAGGTTCTCTACCCAGCTTTGAACTTTCTCTCCACCCTCTCCATTGTTGCTCTTTTGTTAGCTGTCACCTGGTTCTAATTTTTCTAATCCCTGTTTTTATTTTTATTTTATTTCTTGTGGTGCTGGAGATTGAACCCAGGGCCTCATTCATGTTAGGTAAATGCTGTACAGTTGAGCTATATCCCCAAACCCTGTTCTTACTTGTAAAAGGTGAAGAGTGAAGCAGCTTAAATTCTTATATTTTGAGAGTTGGTTGTAACTCAGTGGCCTAGGCATAAGAAACATCCTGGATTGAATCTCTAGAACCAAATAAATAAATCTCTCTCTCTCTCTCTCACACACACACACACACACACACATATGTATATATATTTTTTCTTTTCTTTTGTGCCAGGGATTGAACCCAGGGGTGCTTAACCACCAAGCCACATCCCCAGACCCTTTAAAAAAATTTAAATTTTGAGACAGGATCTTGCTGAGTTGCTTAGGGCCTAAGTTGTTGAGGCTGGCTTTGAACTTGCTATCCTCCTGCCTTAGCATCTTGAGTTGCTGGGATTACAGGCATATGCCACCATGCCCAGCTCTAAAATTCTGTATTTTTAAATCTATTCAGAAAGTAAAAGTCCCTTGTCAAAAGGAGGGAAAATCAAACACCCAAACACGTTGTGAATCTAAGGTATTAAAGCAAAAATGGCCAATCAGATCATTCAAAATAATATCCGTTTGACTCATTGCTCATCATGGCTAAATTGAAGTTAAGAGCTAAGATATCTTTCAGAAATCAACAAAGTGAGCTCTTAGGAAATTTCCAGTATTTTTAAAAAGAGCTCCTTTTCTACATCAATTGACCACATTCTAGAAGGATGCACAGGTGAGGACATGTATATAGATCTTGATCTGTTTTCTCAAGTCAGAGTTGGGCTGGGAGCCAGTACTGAACCTGAAGAAGTCAAAGTTTGTGTGCCAGCGGCCACATGAGTGGCACATAATCTTCCCATGGGCAGAAGGAAGCTGCAAATTCTGGACCACACTAATTTGGGCAGAAAAGATTTTCATTTTGTTTTATATAGGCCTATGTTTCTAGTTATCTCCATGTCTGTTGATAACTTCTTGGAAGGGAAGAAGGATGTTCCTAATTTTTTAGTAGCAGCAAATCAGTGATGTCTGCCTCTAGCGGAAAATCTCTTTTAGCTATTGAGAAGGCAGATGGGACATTTTTTCCGATTGTCAAGGGGGTTACATTCTACCAGGGAATTGAAAGGGGGAAAACATATGAAAGACTTATTTTTAAATAGTTAGTTATATTTTCAAATAATATGCTCAACATATTTTATTCAGCCTCCAAACATGACTTTTGGTACTTCTAATTTTAAAGCAACAATTCTAATTTGCAATCTAAAAAAAAAACCCAAATAAAATAAATACGATTTTATATATATATATATATACATTGTGGATATACTGCATAATTTATCCTGTATGTCCTGGCCTTTAGCCCACATGAATTGGAGAGACAGCATGAATTTCTGAGATGATAAATAAAAGTACAAGGTAATGTTTACTAAGTGGCATCCACTGATAGCAGGTGCTGTCGCAGCAAAAATGTTGAGATTCACAGAATGGCATTGCAACCATTGCTGCCTTGGCCTCTACACACTTCTGGATTTGGATCTTATCATGGAGGCTCAGAATGTCCCTAATGAGCCACATTTACTATTAGCCAACAAGAACGCTCTAGAACAGGTCCCAACACATGATTCCTGGGCCATCTCTTAGACAGTTCTACAATGGACTGCTCCCATCCAGTAGGGCATGGGTGATGAATGAGGATGCCAAGAACAGGCTCTGCAGAGTTAAGTGTGCAGCTGCCTTAAGCAAGGTACGCAAAAGGCACATGGCAAAAAGATGACTATAGAGGAAGTCCCAGGATGGCACAGACTACAAAAATGTTCAGCCTGAGAACACTCAGGGTCCTGTCCCAGGTCCAGTGGAGAGCAAGAGTGCCAGGAAGAAGTCTGGGGAGCATGAAGAAGCCTGATGGGCCCTGATGGCCTCTTTGCAAAACACTTCCCTAATAGATTATCATCAAGATTGAGGGAGAAGAGGCCTGGTCTGTGGCCTACCATTCTAGGTTTAAGACTCCAAACCCAAAAGCTCATACCCAAGAGGGTATCTACTAGTACTTTTTGACAACCATGATCTGTTTTATTGTTCTGATTTACTGTTCTCCAACTGCCATACTTCCTTCACAAACAGGGGAAAGAAACAAACCCTGTTTGAAATGTGTATCTTGTTTAGGAAGGGGTATTGCCAAGGCATGTAATGAAGAACTTTACTGAGAAGGAATGGGGCACTGTGAGCCCTTCTCAGATGATGCTGTGCTACTGGAGGTCCACAGGGACCTAGCTCCTTGGGAGAAGACTGCATTCCCTGTAAATGAGTCTATCCTTTGAAGTGACATGAGGACTACTTCTCTACATTAAGAACTGTGAAATGTGTACCCAAGTCAGTAAACTGACACACACACTGCATTTCTGCCATTTCCTAGGAAAACTTGATTTTTCAAAACAACTTTATGAATATAATTTATATATAACAAATTATTTTGTGTGTGTGTGTGTGTGATTGGGGGTCGAACCTGGAGCTTTGTATATTGCTAGGCAAGTGTTCTATTACTGAGCTACATCACCATCATCCCCACCTCCCTACCTCCCCACCCCCACTTTTTTTGGGTACTGGGGTTTGAACCCAGGGGTACTCAACCACTGAACTACCTCCCCAACCTTTTAAAGTTTATTTTGAGATAGGGGCTTGCTAAATTGTCCAGGCTGGCCTCAAATTTGCAATCTTCCTGCCTTAGCCTCCCAAAGAGCTGGAATTACAGGAGTGTGCCACCATTTCCAACTACCTTTTTTTTTGGAGGTTTTTATTTGGGGCATTGACCAAGGATTACAGTCACAAAAGGCACAGTGGTATCTACTGGCTTCAAAGTTCTAATGTGTCAATGTAGATAGGGCACTGTGGTATCCAATATGTGGTGTTCTTACTCCTCTGCTCAGGAACCTTCAGGGACTCTGCTGTTATCAGATTATTTACAAAACTGTCATTCTGTCATTCAAGGTTGTCCAATGTGTGATCTCTGTTTATCCAGCCCGTTTTGTTTTTGTTTTTTAAAATAAAGAGATGGGGTCTCACTATGTTACACAGGTTGGCCTTGAAATCCTGGGGCTTAAGCAATCCTTTTGTCTCAGCCTCACAGGTAGCTGGGACTACAGGTGTGTGTCACAGCACCTGGCCAATATAGCCATTTTAAGTGTACAGTTTGATGAGTTTTCAGAGATGTGCATTCATGTGTTATCATGACTACAAAGTACGGAACATTTCCACTACCCCCACATTTCCTTTGTGTCTCTTCCTAGTCACAATCTCCCTATCCCCATCCCCTACCCACAGGCAACCACTGATCCACTATCATTAGATATTAGATTTGAATTGTCGCAACTGTATGAATTCAATAACCCCATATGTCGTCATTTGGGTCTGACTTCTTCAACCTAATGTAGTAATGCTTTTGAGATTCACACATATACTTATGTCACCAGATACGGGTTTTAAGGGACAGGGCAATGGGACCTCAGCTAGGCCTGCAGGGGTCTTACATTGCTGAAAAGAATTCCAGGAAGTGTCAAAAGGAAGGTTCAAGCAAAGATTTACTTAGGACAACAAAGGTATACATATGTCAAAGGCATGGTGTGGGCGCCCCTTTTCTCCCAGAGAAGAACACACCCAGGGTTGGATTCTGTGACTATATATGATTTTCCTGTGAAGAAATGTTCAGGTTCTCAGGCAATATTCTTTGAAAACTTGCATGTCAATCTTTTGATATTTGGAGTTCAGAATATTTCTTTTCAGTTAAGCAGTCTAGCCATAATCTGTTGTGGGCTCACTGTGTAAATCTTTGAATCTGGTGGCATTTAAATTGTTTTTGTCTTAGTTGATCTGGTACAGGCCTATGCTGGAGGTTTTGTTCATCTAACTAAAAAGACAAACATGACTGGTCATGATCCAGGTCTGCTTCTACCAAAGATCTCTTTCTCTCTCCTGGAGAGCCCACCTATCTCAGCTACGTATTTCAAAAGTTTGTTTCTTATTATTGCTGAGTAGTATTCTTGATGTATGAATGTACCACAATTTGTTTTTCCATTCACCACTTGCTTGAATTGTTTCCTTTTCTGGGCTATCACGAATAAAGTTGCTATGAAGATGTGTGTATAAACAAACCTCTAAAAATCTATGAAATTCAAGAGAACAGCCTGGCAAGTGATAAACAGGCTGCCCCTAGGGTGGGTGGCAGGCAGTCCAATAGTTATAGACAAGTTGAGAGCAAGCAATTGGTTTTGTAAAAGCAACTACAGCCAGAAAAGGGGAGGAAAGATCAATACTAAGCAAAGAGGACTGCTGATCAGGCATCTTCACAGCATGGGAAAAACAGATTGCAACATCATTGGCAGAATGGAATAATACTTACACTTAGCTGTTTTATTTTGACAGGGATTGGAATTGAACTAATAGATTCAAACCTGTTTTCGCCTGCTACTTCTTCAAAATATGTTTGGTGGACTGTCCAGCAATAAGACAAAGAGCTCTATATTCAGAGTCAGAAAGACTTTATTGGTTATGGAGTCTTGGCTAGGGATAAGTAACCTTGGCAAATGGGCATAAAAAGACTACCTACCTTAATGGCTGCTGGGAGGATAAAATGAAAATCTGGGCAAATCACTTGCTAAGTAGCAAATGTCTGAGGTATAAAGAGGGTTCAGTAAGCATGCATTATGATTAAAAATCATAATACCTTTGACTTGTAAAATAATCCAAATGTTTCCTCAGGAAGTCAGAATATCTTAATTTTTTTTAAATGGAGGGGGGGTGCTGGAGCATTGGCTCCGCAGTTACAGTGCATGCCTGGCATGCGCAAGTAATCCAGTTTAAACCCCAGCCCCAGGTACACAACAATGTCTTGGGAGCCACACGAAAAACTAAATAAAACTGTTTCTTTCTCTCACTGTCCCCCTCTCTTTAAAAAAAAGAGGGCGGGGGGGGGAGTGACAGAAAGAATCTATTTTTTTCATCAGGTTTTCTTTGCTCTGACACTTAGTTGTGTACGTGGTGCTGGGATTCAAACTCAGGTCTTGAGGCATGCCAGGCAAGGGCAATACTGCTGAGCCACTGCTCCAGCCCTATTTTAATTACTTTTTTTTACATCCCACCAAATGTAACCATTGAAAAATTGGATCAACCAAAATCTAGTTGTTTTAGAAGCAGATTGCCTCAGTTATAAAAGCTCCCAGAGGATGCACTACCTGCTCAGCAGCTTTCTCTAGTTCCAAAGCTTCCACCAGATGCTTCTTAGGCCTGAAGCATCACCTCAGGTTTGGAAGCAAATCTAATTCTTGAGCGTTTCCTTAAGAGCTCTGACCCTGGGGGGGGGGGGAGGGGTGTGGGACATCTCTGAGGGATTCCAAGGGGCAGGGATTGGAATTGGAGGACTTAGGTTTTATTGCTCCCACCAACACACTTTGTTCCAGTCTCTTAGCTTCCGTTCCTCATCCCTCTTTGGGGTGAGAGCATTACCTCGCTAGGTAACATGGCTTCACGATGTTACACTGCCAGGATGCTTGCTGACCCACTTCACTGCATGCTCAGTTTTACCGTCTTTCATATTTCCAACTCAAAAGAAATGGAGCAGCTTAATCATCTAGAAATCTCCCTGTAGTCAATGTTGTTCTGAATCTTCCCCTTCCTGAAAAGGTGTTCTTTTCCGCCACACCAGGGTTCAAGCTATCGCCTGGGTTTTGAGTGTAAAAGTTAATTCTTAAATGATTGTGGCCACACCTGAGAGTCCGGTGTCACAGGAGTCTTTGGTACGGCACACGCTGTCCTCCCTTTCCCAGCCCGCTTCCGCCTCTCATAGCCCGCCCTTTGGCCCTGGGGGCCCCTCGCCCATCCCTTTCCAGCTCAGGCAAACGGCGAGCGCCGCGCCCACTGGCGGGTTTGCTTATAGAGATTTGTTCCGAGGTTCCTCCAGGCTTCCAGCAGCTGCGCCAGGTGCCGGCCGTTTTGCTCCGGGAGATGTAAGAAGCGCTGGTTTTTCGCTTCTCGGGAACCAGGCACCTCGTTCGCCGCAGGCTGCTATCTCTCCCGAGGCGGCGGCTCCCAGGGACTCCGGCCAGCGCGCACCCGGGACCTGGCGAAGTGCGAGGGGCGGTCCCGCAGCACGGGATGCGCAGGCAGAGCCCCGCGCGCTGCCTTCCTCTCCCCTTGGCCAGGGGACAGGTGTGAGAAGGCGGTAACTCCTCCATCTTCGCACCCTTTCGGTACAAAGTCCTCCTATTTACTCACTCCTGGATGGAGAGATTGGAAGGAGAAGGGAGAAGCGCCTCCCGGTGAGCCCGGAAGAGGCGGGACCGGCGGCGGCGGCGGTGAGGTCCAGCGCGGGTGTTTGAATGATCGCGCTCCTCTCCCATTGGAGGGGGCGCCCGCCGCTCCCGGCCCCCGGTGTGCTAAGGGCGGAGCCAGGTGCTTGATTTCTCTAAGTTTGCACAATGTTTTCATTTTGGCCAGTCTTTTGAACGCAGGAGTTTTTCTGGGGTTTTTTTCCCCGTTTTTAATGTTCTGGAGGAGAAGGCTTTTAAGAGTGTTAATCTTTCCTCCCTCCTATTAAAAAAAGAAAGGAGTTTCAGGGAAAAATTCCTCCCTGAGATACTTCAGTGTGTTGTACTGCTGCTGTGTATTCCCACATGGAAATGCATCTTTATTGAAGAAGAAGGTAGAATGCAAGCTAGCAAAAACTGGGAATTGTTCTTTTGTATATGTGACTATTTGGACCATTCGAATTTCCCTTTTAAGAAACAAGAAGTATAATGAAAGGAAATGCTATTTTAAGTAATGTAGTGCCACAAACTTACGACGTTTTAAGGAAAATTCAAAAAGTAAAAGGAGTGAATTTTGTTGAAAACGTATCATTTTCAATTGCAAACTCTACTACCATTGGGTTGTAGTAGTTCTGTAGTATGCTACTAAAGAGGGCGGGTACCGGATTCTTTCATTTATACTCCTATCCGCTTTTATTTTCCAGTCCAGGGCACAACCACCAGAAGACAACAGAAGGAAGCCAGTTTTGGGGAAACTTGGCACTCTATTCACGGCCGGAAGGAAAAGGAACACCAGAAATGGGTTAGAGAGTCCCACCAGCTCAAATGCTAGATCAGTCTCTCCCAAAGATGTAACCTCTTCTAAACTTGCAGAAGGAGAGAGCGAGGGCAGCGCGTCTCAGAGCAGCCAACCAAAGCAAACCCACGGGAGCGAGGAGGGCTCCCCCCGGAAAGCAGACGACGAGAGCTGTGTCCAGGCAATGCCCTCCGACGCCGAGCTGTCACCTTGCTCAAGCAGCAGTGCAGCAGCCGTGCAGCATAGCCATGAAAGTGATTCACCACAATTAGAACCTCTGCAGGCAGAGGGAGAGACCTTCCCAGATGCCACCACCGCTGCCAAGCAGCTGCATTCCTCACCTGGGAATTCCTCTAGGCAAGGGCACGTAGAGACGCCCTCCCGCAGTCTGGGGGCGGACACTTTGCCCGGCGCTGGAGGTGAACAGGAGACAACCCCGGGTGCGAGGGTTGTGCCCGGGTCGCCCACCGGGGAGCGGTCCGCGGGAGAACCGGACGGAGCCCCCAGCGTGGGGACCGAAGACAGTTCTCTTCGGCCCCTAGACGAGCGCAGCCAGACCCGGGAGGGGGCATCTGCTCCGCATGGTGACTCTCCTGCCGCATGCACGGAGAATAAGGTCAGCTCCGGGCAGGCCGGCGGCACAGCCTCCCACGGCGAGCGCTCCCATCCCGCCAAAGTGTTAACTTTGGACATCTACTTGAGTAAGACTGAGGTGGCGCCGGTGGAAGAGCCGGTCGTGATTACTCCCGACGCGGAAGATTGCGGCGATTCCGACGACATGGAGAAGAGATCGAGCGGTCGCAGATCGGGCCGGCGGAAGAAGTCCCAGAAATCCACCGACTCCCCTGGCGCAGACGCTACGCTGCCCGAGAGCGCGGCGAGGGACGACGCGGTGTTCCACGACGAGGTGGCGCTAAATGCGGCCACGGAGAGTATCTCTGCGGAAAAGAAAGTGAAATCTCCGCGGGCTGCCCTCGACGGGGGCGTTGCCTCAGCGGCTGGCCCGGAGTCCAAGTCCAGCCCCGGCCCCAAAGGGCAGCTCCGTGGCGAGTCGGACCGGAGCAAACAGCCCCTCCCGGCCTCGTCCCCCACCAAGAGGAAGGGCCGGAGCCGCGCCCCGGAGGCCGTGCCCAGCCTGCCTGCCAGCGGCCCGCGGGCTCCGGCCAAGGAGTCCCCACCCAAGAGGGCCCCGGCGCCCGAGCCCAGCGCGGTGGCCAAGAGCGCCGCGGCCGACAGCGGGGAGGAGGCAGCCCGGGTCGTGCCCCGTGAGCTCACGGTCAAGAGCAGCTCGCTGCTGCCCGAGTTCAAGCCCGAGCACAAGAGGGGCCCGCTGCCCAACCACTTCGACGGCCGGGCAGAGGGAGGTCGAAGCAAAGAGCTGGGCAGATCGTCCGGAGCTTCGGACGCCGACGCCTTGAAGCCCAGGAACCATTTGGGTGCGGGCAGGTCGACCGTGACCACTAAAGTGACCCTGTAAGTAGCTGGGCAATTGGACATGACCCAATTGTGTGCCCTCAGACGTGCTGGGGTGGGGCTCTCCGAGAAGCCCGGGATCTTTGCATTTTGTGGAAGAAATAGCTGAGTGCTCAACTTGAGAGAGTGAAGGACCCAGTCCTTAATGAATAACACGAGTTAAGGTTTAAGAAGATGACACATTTGGCAGCCTCATCAGTTAATTCTTATTTTAATACAAGATCTAAATGAATGCTAAAAAATAGGATATCCCTTAAGGGATACTGTTTATATAAATAATGGAGATAAGACTTAACGGTGTGACACGAGTTAATGATAGCCTTTATTCAACACGCACACTTAGCAGTAAGATGTTCTTAAAAAGTAGCTGGAGCAACACGAATATATTCAGTGTGACCCAGTAGCTCTGAACTGAGTCGTATCACTGTGGAACTTAGCGCATTGCCCTAAAGCTTAAAACAACAACAAAAACACCTTGTTACAAGTGTGTTGGTTGCTCTCTCTGATTTTAGGGAGCCTACTGATATTTTTTTGCTCCCAGGTTGAAAATCAGTTTTCAGTTATTGAAGTGAAGAAAGAAAGTTCAGTGTTCTTGCTGGAAAACCATTTGCTAAGTGAAAGGGCACAAAACAAACGGTAGCACTGTTGGTAGTTCATTGATTTTACAAGTGTTTATTGAGTACCTTCTGTGCAGAGTATTGGTCTAGGTACTGTGGGGGAGGGGAATTCCATAACTACGATTCAGCATGTCACCCTGAAAATATTTGTGGCCCCCTCTGGCACACAAGAAGCACACAAATCAAATAGTGAGGTGATAATCTGATTAAACTGCCAAATGGATGTTACCACTGTAAAGGCTGGGGGAGTGCAAAAAGGAGGAAGAAATCACTGTGGGAGTTTTGGAGGGACTGAGGCTTGTGCTTAGAGGATAAAAGTGATTTTTATGGGTGGGCGGGGCCAGGAGGATAGGAAGTAAAGTTGAAGATTCTTTCCTCCCACCTCCCATCCTCGCCTCAAGTTAACACAGGTGAAGTTTTTCCTGACTTCACACTTATTAAGGGAGCTGATATATTCACATGATCATTCTTGAATGGCTTCATTCTATTTGCTTTCTTGGAGAAGTAAACTTTGGGGCAGGAGTTCTGCTTGGTAAACACTTGAGGAACTTGTGTTTAATGAATAATGTGAGCTACCTTCCCAACTGCCAGCTTAGAGACCTTTGATATAGTCAGCTATTTATTCTGTAACGGTAGCAGCGTAGGAGATGGAAGCCAGTGAATGATGCTCATTATTTACAGAACACCAGTGTGACGGAACACTGAAACCTCCTAAGCATGAGTTTAGCGAAGTTGCTATGTACCCGATTCACCTGTCTTCCAATCAGAAGAGGGCAGTGGAAAAGCCAGAAATGCTACAGTGTTAAGGGACAGGGTAAAGCAAACAATAGGCAGCTGTTTCTCACAATGGAACTCTTCTTCCTTTGCTGCTTTCTAATTGGACTAAACCAACTGTCTTTTTCTCCACCTAAAACTTTTTTCTTTGCTGCTTAGTTTAATTTTGTTTTACCCAGTGCCTTGCATATGGTGAATTGGCAAGCTATTGAAATGGAAAATTAATAATTCTTTCTAGTCCTTTGACCCGTTTCTGTTTGATGGGGTTTTTCCAAACCCTTTAATTCTTGCTGTGACTATATTGCAAGTAACAATGTTAATCAGATTATATTTAAAAAATAATTTGAGGGTGGAGCGGTGGCTCAGCGGTTTCAGCGCTTGCTTGGCAAGCACGAGGACAGGTTCAAACCCCAGCACCATGTACACAACTAAGTGTTGGAGCAACTAAAGCCATGTGGAAAAACTAAATAAAGTTGTTTCTCTCTTTCTCTGCCTCTCACACTGTCCTTCTCTCTTAAAAAAAAATAATTTGAGACTGTGGAATTAGAAAAACCATTATATATTCCCTGAAAATTAATAGTTATAAAGCCACATGCTTCCTTATGCTGTTAGAAAAATTATACCATTAAGTTTTCTACCAAGTGCTGAAAATGTTGAAATTCTTAAAACGATGTGTTTAAAATAGCAAGAATTTTTCTCTTAGAATAACTTTGACTTTTTAGACTCCATATTTTTTTCCCCTCTCACATTTTAATGAAAGCATTACAACATGAATTATGGGAGTCTTCTTTTTAATCAGCCTGAACTAGGTTAATTGCAGTGACTCTTGGTAGCAGAACTTAATAGCACAGAAAGTCTGGTTGTAAAAGGCATTTTGATCTGGTGCAAATCTTTCATGTGCAGATGTTTCGTTAGCTGTTGGCTAACCTGTAGTGTTTTCCACTAATGTGGTAAGATACACTTTGATGTTTGTCTTGAGTACTGTTCCCTGAGCTGATTGGTGGGAATTTTAAAAATGTGTTCCCTGATTTGTGGCCATCCCTCATGAATCGATGTAGCCTTTGTAAGTTTTTTTCTAATCATCTCACTGATTTTAGAATTCAGTCTTTAAGGAAATGCTTATAAGTTAATTTTGCCTTTAAATTTAAGACATGGGCCTTAAATAAGGGTGCCTTCATATTTTATGAAGATAATGGGGAAAGCACTGCCTGGAAGAAATTTATAAGCATATATCAAATTTAGTATTTAAATGAAAATTGAAAAACAAAATCTAAAGTCTCTTTTGGGGAGGACTTGGTGACTTATAGCTCAGATTTCGCATTTTATCCAGAAGGATAAGACGTGTTACCCAGAGTTATTCTGCCTGTTCCTTCTGGAGACTCCACCTTCTTGAAAGCCATGAGAGAGACAGCAAGGAATTTCTGTGTTTTTCCACTTTTGTATTTTATGGGGACACAATATCTGATTACCTTATCTGATGGATCTCTGATAACTCATTGATTCCTTAAGTGATAGAGATGGAAAAAAAACCAGAGGTGCTCATTCATGCCAGTCTAGTTTGATCCTGAATAGGAAGCAGCATACTATAGTGGGTGGGAGTGTGCTGTCTGAGAGCAAAGCACCTGCTTCATGGCCCTGTCAATTACTAGCTGTGTGACCTCAGGCAAGTCACTTACCTTCGCTAAGCCTCTAGTTCCTCATCTTAAAATAACGTACAGAGATATACCGAATAAAGTGCTTCTCAAGTGCTTGGCAATCATTGACTGTTATTGGTTGTTATTTATCTCTCCCATTTTATACACCAATAGACCAATTAAAAAAAAACTTTGGAACCCCTTCTTCTGGAAAAGCTTATATAGAAGCAATGTATAAAACACCTAAGTGGGAATTATTCTAGAGAAAGAGGTGGGCACCCCCATCCTGTAGTCCCTACTATCCCCCAGTGGCAGCCTCTGAGGAAGAGACTTCACGGATTCCTTCATCCATAAGTTGGGGGAAAAGTAAAAACAAGTCTGTTTAAACTATCTAGTTTTATTTTTTAATAGAGAAGGTAGAGTCTAGAGAGGTAAAGTAACTTGATCAAGTTCACACATAATTAGTGTGAGATCCAGGACCAGAACCAACACATGTCAACAGAGCACATTTTGTTTTTATGAAAGAAGGCACTGTGTATATTCAAAGCCTTTATTTCCATTAGGAAGTAGTTATACCCAAGAAATGTGACAGAGAGGGGAGACTGGTTAAGTGGTAACAAAACCAACAGCTGAATAAATGCTAAGCAAATATGGTAAATATATGCAGATTGTTTCCTTTCTTTCTTTCTTTTTAAAAAAGACAAGATACCAAACTTTATGAATAGACTGATTTCAATTCTATTAAAAATGCTTAAAAAAACTTATTCATTTAGAAATGAGAAAAATATCTCATTCATTTAGAAATGAACTAAAATACTAATAGGGATATCCTCTGAGTGGTAGGATTATGAGTAATTATAGAAATATTTTTCAAATTTCCTATAGTGACATATATAAGCAGAAAAGGCTTATGAAGGAATGATGAGAGGAACAAAATATTATTGAACAAATTTCAATAATATATGCCTTTTAAATAATCTAACCTTATAAGATAATTTTGTAGAGTTAGGATAGAAGCCATTGATGTTTGGGGAAGTTATTTACATATTTAAGTACAGAAATGCCTTAAGCATTTAAATTTGTTCTAATATTCTTCAGGTTCTGTGATGTCCAACTCTAGTGCCAAGCAGTAACGTATCTAGTACTCGGTAAACTTGTTAGCCCGTCACATTTATAATTTTTCAACTTTATAACCTTTGTATCCTTAATGTGCAAGCAAAACATCCATTAAAAATAATCAGTGGCATATTTAAGATTGTTTAAAAAGTTTAATTAAAAATGTTGTATACCAGAAAGATAATGGCTTTTCATACTTTTGTAATAAAATGGCTTGTGTGTTTACTTTTTAAAATTGGGTCAATAACTGTTCTACTGCTTTTGTCTCACAGCCCTGCCAAGCCCAAACATGTGGAACTAACCCTTAAAACTCCTAAGAATCCTGAAAGTTTGGGAAATGAGCATAATCCATTTAGCCAGCCAGTTCATAAGGGAAACACGGCTACCAAAATCTCCTTATTTGAAAACAAACGTGTGAACAGTAGCCCAAGACACGCTGACATTCGAGGCACAAGGAACATTCCCACCTCTAATAAGACATTTGTTGGGAGAGCAAAGCTGAATTTAGCCAAAAAAGCCAGGGAGATGGAGCAACCAGAAAAGAGAGTATTGCCAAACGGTCAGCATAATGGTGTGCTGGTGAAGGAACCCCCTGCAGAAACCAAAGTCACTCTCCCTGAAGAAGGGATTGTCCCAGCAGCCAGAGAAATAGGAGGGGAGCCCACCGAGGGCCAACCTCTTGGTCCTCAGTCTAACCAAGATGACAAAGCAGAAGTGCAAACGGATGCTGGCTGTCCTTCAGAACCGGTGGTTGCTGCTCTGAGTCCTGTCAAGGACCATAAGCTCTCAGGAGAGGATAACTCTGAGGTTGCCACTAGCAAAATGGCTGTAATTGAAAGTGTGACTGACGGAGCACAAGACATCCCCACCATTCTCGATGCCAAAGATTCACTTCCAAAGCCCCAGGATACGTTGTGTGACTCACAGCCCCAAGATGTGTCACTCAGGGAGCCTTCTCTTTCTCTGCCTGCACCCATTCCTGTGGATGTTCCCAACGATGACTGTGCTCAAGCTCCCATAAGCAAGTTTGCCTGCACTGATCTAAAAGTGTCAGAAAACCATAATGGGTGTATTTTGCCTGTGTCTCATCACAGTGAAAAAATGCCTCTGTCCAAACTTGGAGGAGGAGAAGCAAACCCTCCTTTGTCCCCAGAGCATGGCTTAGAAGCTGTGGTTAACGAGTGTCCATCCAAGGTCCTTGTCCAGGTCAGGTCCTTTGTTCTTCCTGTGGAGAGTACCCAGGATGTGAGCTCCCAGATCATTTCAGAAAGCTCTGAAGTTAAAGAAGTGCAGTTGCCAAGTTGTCACAATAATGAACTTGAAGTGGTTTCCGTTGCAAGTTGTGCTCCTCAGCAAGAGGAAGTACTGGGCACATCACCCAAACACACTCATTGCAAAGAGGAACATGTGGCAAAATCTGTCCCAAACGTCACACCACCAGAATGTGAGAACGCTCTGCCCATCCAGGCTGAAAGTCAGGGCAGCCAAGCACACCCGATGGCTGAGTGCAGCCCCACCAACTCTCCCAGCAGCAGAAATCATCCAGAAACTCCTCAGAGGCCAGACCAAAACATCATGAATGGCAAGGACACCCCTACCAGTCTTTTGAATGTTTCTGCTGGTAGTGACGATAGTGTATTTGATTCTTCCTCTGATATGGAAAAATTCACTGAAATTATAAAGAATATGGACAGCACAATTTGTGTTCCCCAGAAGAAAAAGAAAGCCAGAATGCCAAACTCTTCTGCCCCTCATTTTGCTATGCCTCCTATTCATGAAGACAATTTAGAAAAGGTGTTTGACCCCAATGTGTTCACCTTTGGTTTGGGGAAGAAGAAGGAAAGCCAGACAGAAATGTCACCAGCTTTACATTTGATGCAGAACCTTGACCCCAAATCCAAACTGAGACCCAAACGTGCATCCACCGAACAGAGTGTCCTCTTCAAGTCCTTGCACATGAACACCGCTAATGGGAAAAGTGAACATCAATCTACTTTAGAAAAAACCGACAAGGAGAACAGAGACATTGTCAACGGTGGAGTTAAGAGGTCAAGGCTAGAGAAAAGCACTCTTTTCTCAAGTATATTATCGTCTTTGCCACAAGACAAAGTCTTCTCTCCGTCTGTGACATCAGTCAACACTATGACCACTTCTTTCAGCACTTCTCAGAATAGTTCTCTGCCTCAGTCTTCAGTGGTACAGCCTATGACAGAGGGTGCCCCGCCCTGTGGTTCAGACAGAGAGCAGCCAAATCCTTCACCCCACCACTCCATGAAGGTCTTCAATTTCAACTCATCGAATATATCTCATTCGGGTCTGAAAAGTCCAAGCCACATGGAAAAACACCTGCAAAAAGAGGAAAACAAAGAAGATCTGAATTCAGGAAGCAACCTACATTTGCCAGAAATGAAATTTTCAGAATTTTCCAAACTGAAAAACAATGAGGGTATGGAAAAGGCTAATCATATTGAAAATGTTCTTAAATCAAACTTGCCAAGCCACGGAAACAGCGACGCTGACTTCATGGGTCTGTTCAAATCAAGCTGGTATGACCCAGGCATTTCTTTTTCTGGAATGTCATTATCAGATCCTACGGTAAGTACAAACGTAGCGTCATTTATTTGGGGTATTTATAAGAGGAGAGAGGGATGGTGAGCAGTTCATGTTGTTCTTTAGAAGTGGTTGTGCTTATGTGCAATAGCTTTGATTCATTGTGTTTTTGAAAACCTTCTGTATGTATAAGGAACTGTCAGGGCCCAAGAAAAAAGGTACTAAGACTCTTCTCAGGACATTTTATGGGCTAGCAGGGCAAATAAGCTACATATTTTAAGATACATAAGAATTTACATGTTGTGTTAGGATAAGAATAGATAAGATGCTTTGAGAATTCAGAGTTAAGACACTTTTTCTTACCTATTCTGTGTAAAAATGCTCAACACTGTTCCTAGAATTCTGAAGATTTGTGAAGGCAGCTTCCTCTATTTGGAGAGGCCCTACCCAGCCAAAGAAAACTTTTCCTTCTTCCTTCTCCTGTCCTGTGAGATTTCACTCATTCCTCCTATAAGTAGCAATGCATTTATCCCTCGCAGTTGAGAAAGCATTTTCTGTTTTCTAGGATTTAGTTTTCAACAGGAATTTTTTTTTTCCTGCAAACTTTTGGGGCAAAAAAATTTTGGTTTATGTTGGATCTTTCCTTAAATATTATAGAGAGGGCAACAACATGTGATTTTGAGGGACAATTATGATTTCTCCATCTTCTTCATTTGACTGCCAGAAGTTTTTTTGTTGTTGTTGTTTTATTTTTGTTGCTGGGGTTTAGACCCAGGGCCTGTGCATGCTAAGCATGTACTCTGAGCTATACCTCACAAGTTGTTTTCTTTTCTCAGTTTTTCAGGTGAATTTGTTCCTCTTTGCCCCCAAGCTTGATACTCAAGTTGAGGGAGGACAATAAAAGAGGGCTATCAGGTTTAGAGCTCAGCTTTCCTCTCCTGAAAACAGGAGTGGAACTGAATCCCTGAAGCCCACCCTGTGAGCCAGCTGTCTGGCAAGCATAGACCATGATCCGCAACAGATTGCCCAGGCAGAAAGTACTTGCCCCCCTTCCTCATCTGGGCAAGGCACTGTAGCATGCTTCAGTGTGTTGTGTTGGCTTTTGCAATAATCCTGTCCTAGAGTGTGATTGGGAAGCTCTTGTGAAATGTAGAGTTGGGTTTCCAGCTGCAGTGTGGATCTCCTTTCATGTGATTTTGTAAACCAGTGGGTTTCAGACTTTTTGGCCTTAGGACCCATTTACATTTTAAAATTGTTGAGAACCTCAAAGAGCTTTTTTCTAAAATGCAGGTTATACCTATCCGAATTCACCATATTCAAATGAACACAGAAAATTTTGAAATACCAGAAAACACAAGCACACGTCCCCTTAGCCTTCAAAGCAATGTGTTATCACACGTAACAGAGCCTTGTACTCCTGTGTACACTTCTGAGAGAGATGGAAAGGGCAAATTGCCTCTTCTTATTATGAAAAGAGCTTTGATCTCATGGACACCCAGAAAGAAACTTAGGGACCTGCTAGGGACATCTGGATCACACTTTGAGAACTGAATTTGCCTCAGTGGTTAGAAATCATGAGTCTTAACTATTTCTCTGAAGAACAAAATTTCTGCTGGTCCATTTCCCATTCATATGGCTTTGTTCTTTTAAAGTCATTCTTAGATCAATTCTGTTATTTGACTATAATCTGACAAGTCTGATAACAGAATATATAAAATCTACCTATGAAAATTCAATCAATGGAGTAGAAAAGGAGAAACAAAATGTTTTGTATGTTTTCTAGACCTTTTTATGATTTTTGTTAAAGATAATTGTCTTTCTTTAGGTCTTAGACTTTGTTGACTATATAACTATTCTAATATTTCACCCAAATTTTGTTTTAAATTGTAGGTGTTTCCTTCAGGTTGTCTACTTCTAATGTGTACATGTAAATAAATAAGTATATGCTATTTTTATTTGTAGTAATGCTCTAGTGGGACTGTCCTCTGGTCTTGTGGAGATAGCCCACTTTGGTATGATGCAAGAGCTGTCAGATCAAAGGCAGGTTTTAGAAGAGGCTTCCTGGTCAGCATTGAAAGTAGTTCATGTTTTGTAATATTTTTACATGTATAATTACTATTTTTATTATCTTATATGTTTCTGGTTTTACTGGTCTTGTCAGATAGTCTTGAAAATGATTAGTTTCAAAGCCATATAAAAAGGTATTTTGTCCATCGGAAGGGGAGCATTAAATATACCATGTGTAGTATATGTTGTGAAATATGCCATACTTTTTTTATTCAGACTAGCAGTTGTTAATGATGGTAGATGTTACTATGAAAACACAATATTTACAGATTCAGATAGATGGTATCTGAACACAGAAAATTGATTCAGCTCTTTCTAAATTAGTGATTAGTACGTTCTAGTTTCTTTTTATGTACTTGATAGTACAGAGAGATTATCTGAATTAGAATCTCTCAGTTGGTTCTTATTCTACAAATTGATATAAAACATAGGTTTGACTTTGGGGCTCTGAATTTTCTAGAATTGGTGGAAATCTCCTAGACATTTAAAGGAGGAAAATTAAAATGGCAACTTTAGTTTCGGGTAGAGGAAGCTCTTAATTGAATAGTATAAACTCAAAGAGTTTTAATAGAACTTTGCCACAAAAGTGGACATGTTTCAAAACTGGTAAACGGTGAGGTAAATATGATCACACTTAAAGAATCATAGCTGGAGAAAAGAGGACTGCTATGTAAAGTTGTAATTATTTGTTGTGTTTTTATTCATCTGATCACAGACACTGAGAGGAAGTATCCAAAATAAACTCAATCCACGACCTGGAAAGGTAAGATCATTTTCTATTTCTAGTCTATATTTTATCTTGGTCTGATAGGCAAAGTGCTACCACCTCCATTTTCTTGTAGGTGGTGATATTCAGTGAGCCCGATGTCTCCGAGGAGTGCATTGAAGTTTTCTGTGACATTCAGGATTGCAGTTCTTGGAGCCTCTCTCCAGTAGTACTCGTGAAAGTTGTTAGAGGATGGTAAGAGGGCTCTTGAGCTTCCTGACTGATAGCCTGTGTGTTTTACCTGCTTATCTGCTTTGATCCTCACTACTCATTTTTGATTATGTATTTATCAGTGTAAAATGCAGAAAATACTATTGAGGGTTAAGATAAGGAAATTGGATCTGAGAAATGTGGTTATACATGTTTCTGATTATAAGAGTGATACATGTTTATGGTAGAAAAATTAGAAAATAGTGCAGTAGAATGTATATGCTCACGTGACATTGCTTTGGGTTAATCAATCATATATCAAGGCCCATAATATACTTTTAACTGATGAGTTTTAAATGATAAGAGTTGTACTAATTAGATGTGTGTGCTAATTAGCCAGAGTGTTGGGAGGCTGAGACAGGAGGTTCACAAGTTTGAGAGACTAGTTTGGACAACTTAGTGAGGCCCTGTCTCTAAATATAATAAAAAGGGCTAAGAGTGTGGCTCAGTGGTAGTGTCCCTGGATTTAATCCCTAGTACCTCCGCCCCACCCTAGTAATGTTGCTAGGCCATATGTGACTTTTAATAAATACTTGAGAAAGACATTTTTGCTGACTTTTTATGTCAGTTCAGTGAACTAAACTAAAAATTAATATATAATTTTTTGACAAAATAGTTTTGACTAAGTAAAGAGACTGATGAGAATATAAATATTTTGACAGTTTCTAAAATTGTTTTACCATTTTAATTGCCTCTTGCAAATGAGAGTAAGTTGAATAGAAAGCAACTTTAAAAAAATGACTGATCTGGCATACTTATAAACTTATTTGAAATAAAGAGGCTAGAGCCCTTTTTTGTGGTTTAAAAATTTAGTAAGCTTTTCTTTTGGTTTCCATATGGTTAAATGGTGTAACATTTTTCCTCCTTGGTTTCTACATACTTTAGTATACTTTTCTATGTATTCAACGTATTTATTAGAAAAATAAAATTTTCTTTCATTCTTAAATTTGAAGACTGAAAATTGTAGTAAAACAAATTTTGCTAACAGTTTTTTGTTGTTGTTGTTTTTAAAGAGAGAAGGATAGTGAGAGAGAGTGAGAGAGAATCAATTTTTTTATTGAGTTTGTCACAGTGCCCTCGTTGCCATGTGAAAAACACTTAGCTGTGTACGTGGGTGCTGGGGTTTGAACCCGTGTACTTGTGCATGCAGGGCAAGCGCTGTAACTGCCGAGCCACGGCTCCAGCCCCAACAGTTTCTTTTTAATAGAATAGAGCCTTTCCTTTCTTTTGCAGCTTTTGTAGCTTCTTTTTCTCTTCTTCAAAGTATAACCTTGAAAGCAGCATTATCATATATTGACAAGAGGATTCCCTTAGTGTTTGGCTCTTTGTTAGGGAGAATAGCTGTAAGACACTCTCCATTAGTGCGCATGTAGTCCTTTGTATCAACATCCGTTGATTCAACTCCAATGTGTGTTAGAATTCCCTAAGAGACATTTTTTTCTACGTATCTAAGGAAAAAACCCCCCACTACAATAAATATCCTATTGTCTGACATATCATTTCTAAGTCTCCACTAACTGGTGTTTCCATGGAATAACTGTAGCCCCATAATGTTTACAGTGATAATCCACAAGTTCCTTAAGATTCTGATACAGTTCTTGAATTATCAGAGGCTTCATTATACCCAGTAAAGTTTGTTTTAGGGAGAGCTTATGCCATTTTAGTTGCAAGAGAATTGGTCACTGATATTCAATATCATGTATATAAATTTATATATATAAATATATATGAATATTTATATATAACATATACATATGTATTTGCAGTATACATTCACAATATCTGTGCACCAAAATAGTTGAGTAATTAAAATCTCACTCACAAGCTAATGGTTTTGCTGTGTTTTGTTCTCAGTTGGATTTTATATGAGAAACCAAATTTTGAAGGACACTCCGTCCCTTTAGAGGAAGGTGAATTGGAACTTTCTGGTCTCTGGGGTATAGAAGATATTTTGGAAAGAAACGAGGAGGCAGAGTCTGATAAGCCTTTAGTGATTGGTTCAATCAGACACGTGGTCCAGGTAGGTTGTGGTAAATCTGGATTTCATTCATTCAGCAGATATTTATTGAATGAATATTTATTTATTCTTTCTTTGAGGAAGTACTCATTTTATGAAATAAGTGGGGAAAATATTTGGTACTTTATATATGTTCTGTAATTTAAGTATTTGTCCATTTTAAATGAATTAGAAAAGAAACATTCTAATTGGTTAGATTTTCTTTTTACAATAAACCCTTAAGACAAATCTTTCACTTCTGACCCCTGTTCCCATCTCCCAAATGTACTTTATGTAGTAACCCTATTGTGATTAATTCTATATGAACAAATTTTTCCCTTTACTTAGTCTTTTTAGTTTTTGCATGGTTTCTGATTACCTTGAATAGTTTACAGATACTCTGTTTTGGAAAGATAATCCAAAAATAATTCAGTTGATAGTTCAAATCTGGAGTTTTTATGTGTACTTTAAAACTGTTATTTGAGATATTTGAGGCCACTTTACAGATTGGATAAAAATTCTTGGCTTCTTGCTCACTGATGAGGAAGGTATTTTAAACATTTTTCTTCATGGCTCATGGAATTTGTAAAAATGTAATTAATGGGTCTTCCAAGTAGCAAATTAAAATCCCAAGTTTGTGTAAGAGATTGGTGTTATAAAGTGCAATAGAAGGCTCCAAAATGAGAACAAGCAACAATTTTTGGCAAAGGAAAGTATTTCCCAGGTCAACATTTCTGAGTGACTTAGATGATTTGGTATTCCAAATGATTTGTATTTTAAGTATACAGTGTGATAAGGTATAAATTAGATATGAGGAAGCCTATTTCAAAATGTCCTCATTAAGGAAATATTTCATCTACATTTTTATTTATTGCTCAAATAATATTGCTAATAAAGGAGTGGTTAAAAATATCGGAACCCCATCCTCTCAACAAGTCCTTTCCCTGCACATTTTTTAATTCTCCGCCCCTTGTTGGCCATGTTCTATTCTGTTCTCTCTGTAGTTGTGATCCTCAACTGCAAGTGCCGTGTTCTGCTTTTTCCACTTAATGCTAGAATTTTCAATCCTTTCTCTGTCCATTACCATTTTCCTAAGATCACACTCCCACGGGTAACATTGCTCAACAACTTGCAACTGGGAGTGGCTTTGGAATCTGTGGGGTGAGGATGTGGGTGCATCCAGGAAGGTAGGGCAAAGAGAGTGAAGCGTGTTGGCTTGTTCTCCTGTTTGGTCTGATAACAGACTTACTGTAACGAATGCCTTTCGTGCTGCTATGTGGTTTGAAGTTTAGCTGAATATCACCTCTTGAAAGGTGATATGTACTAAATGATATGTTAGGTACCATCATTTATTAAGTTATCATTTAGTACATAAATTAGGTACCATCATTTATTATTTCATCTTTCAGCGGATTTTAAAGTTGTCTTTAGGTTTTTTTTTAACCAGTTTAAATAATAACTTTTGTTTAATAGTTTATAATTTTCCGATTTATTCCCTTGGATTAAATATTTCCAAATGGTATAATGTTGAACAGGAACACATTTTTAAAAAATAGATCATGTACATGGTTTCTTGAAACATGAAACACAAGTTATAATATATTTTCAAGAGGAGTACTTTTTTAGTTTGTTAATTGCTCATTTTGGTAATGTTTGAAAGAGCCTCACCTAAACTGACCCAGAAGTTAATATTTTTTCTCTACCCAGCTCAGCAACATAGAAGAGTTTTGATAAATATTTGATTAGTACATTCAGCCAAGAGAGGCCCTTTGAAGAGTATTTGATGGACCCTGGACACACAGGACATGAAACAATGACCTAAGTGTGGAGATTCGTGTATCACTATGATTGTGGGGTTTGGCTTTACATTTTAGACCAAACCAACGTCCCAGAGGTCGCAGTCATGGAGAGGAACCCCAGAGGGTTTGTGGTCATAAAACAGAAGTTGAGGAAGACTCTAAGGGCAAGCATTCTGTAGATGAGGGTCTCTGGACTTGGATAGTTAGCTGCCATAAAAGTAGCCAGAACTCTTGTGACCAAGAAAAGCCAAGAGAGATGTGAGAATGATATTCAGAATGCTAATAAAATGCATTTCTGATCTTTTTAATGTAACACTAAAGTATATGACTAAAGCAGTGTGTCTGCCCCAAAAGAGGCATATTATAAAGTCATGGGTACAAATAGGAGAGGGACAAAATGGCAGGCGTCCTGTGAAAGGTGAGTGTATATTTAAGGCTTATTTTAATTGCTTGCAAGAAAAAAGAATAATAAACTTACTGTGAGTTAAATACATGGTATAATTGTTATATATGTATTATATGTGTGTATATATATTTTCAGGATTACAGAATTAGTCAAATTGACTTATTCACTGAACCAGAGGGGTTAGGACTCCAAAATTCCTACTTTGATGACACTGAAGAAATGCAGGGATTTGGTGTCATGCAGAAGACATGTTCCATTAAGGTGCACTGGGGCACGTAAGTATTGTGTTTCAAGCACAGTTTCAGTGAAGCTTTCTCTGGGCATGTGTTACCAGAGAGAATACTTGAGATATTCTGTTTCTGATTAGTTGTCTTGCTAAGAAATTATTGACTAAAAAGTATTTTTCCTGATTTTTTTCCTACCTGTGTTACTGTCATTCACCTCTCTCATAAACAATATCACTTTCCTAGAGGAAGCGTGGGCAAAAATGGATTTTTTTTAAAAATTATTTTTTTGAGAGAGAGAAAGGGAAAATGACAGAGAGAGAGAGAGAGGAGAGAAAGGGAAAATCAACTTTTTATTTAGATTTTCATCTGGTTTTTGTTTTTCTGATACATAGTTGTGCTGGGGTTTGAACCCAGGTCCTTGCACCTGCCAGGCAATGCTCTACTGCTGAGCCACCGCTCCAGCCCGAAAATGGATTTTTAATGTAGGCCTTTTTCCTTCACTTCAGAGGACAAAGCAGAGTAACATATACCTTTGTGGTAATTCAAAGGAGGAGATTTGAAGCCTGTACTCCCATATTTCAGGTGGGATGGAAGCCAGCACACAGGGTACTTCCTTTCACATTTTCACACAATGCTGTTGAAAGCTGCTAGGATGTTGTCACAAATCACAGGAAACTGCAAGAATATTTTGAAGGAAATGGGAATATCTCAGATAGGGCAGAAATTAGGATAAAAAGTGCAGACTGCAGCAATAAAGAATGAGGTCTCTTATGGGGAGAAATATAGAAGAGTCAAGAGACTGGGGTGTGGGTGGTGTGGGGGTGATTCTGGATTAGGATCAGGGGCATTATTACTACATATGCATTTATGATTGTACAACAACGCAACTCCTCAATAAAAAAAAAAAAAGACGTGGTCTCTAGAGTAAATAGCACAGGACTAGGGGTGTAGCTCAGGCAGTGGAATGCTTGCCTAGTATTTTCCAGGCCCTGGGTTCAATCCCTACTATTGCAAAAACAAACAAGATAATTCACACAAAGTAGAGTCCACAGTCCACAGCCCAGGGCATGTGAAAGGCATCCCCTAAGATATAGGGGAAAACCCACTAAAGCTGCTTTATATTTTATTTAAAATCTTTTAAGGTTTATTTTTGTTGTTTAAGGTTTTGTCTATGTTGGCTTATACTGAAATATAATAATAAATCTCACCCTTATTTGTAACTATAATGTATCAATAAAAATGTGGATAAAAAAGATTTTATTTTTGTTTATGTTTTCTGATATGCATAATATATTAGCTCAGTGGTAATGCATATCATTTAGAAATAATATTCAGTGAAAGTGCAGAAGTTTTTATTAATGGGATATGCAGTCAAAAAAGTGTATGTAGTCTCTCCTATAAAGTGGTATAGAATATCTCTGCAGTGAGTGATAAGGCAGTCCTTATCGTGTCTTTTGCATTCTGTTGATTATTAAGTCTTGGTTTACTTATTCTTATCTTGGAGTAATAATTTGTTTTTGCAGAAGATATGAACTGGGTAAATTAGAAATCATAGAGTCTGAAATTTTTTTTCCCTCACAAATCAGGAATTAAAAACTTGTAGGTAGTGGGTTGGGGATTTAGCTCAGTGGCAGAGCACTTGCCTAGCATGCACAAGGCCCTGAGTTCAGTCCTCAGCCCTGGGGGAAAAAAAAAGAAAACTTGTAGGTAGGGGCTAGAGTGGTAGCTCAGCAGTAGAGCGCTTGCCTGGCATGCATAAAGACCTGGGTTTAATCCCCAGCATCACATACACAAATAAGTGTCTTAAAAACAAAAACCAGATGAAAAAATAAATAAAATTGATTATCTCTTTCTCTCTCTCTTTAAGAAAACAAACAAACAAAAACCGTGTAGGTAACTTAATAGGAAATGTGACTTCCTATTAGATGTCCAGGCTGTCATGGAGCTGTCCACCTAGCAGGAACAGACAAATAGGTGTGTAATGTGTCTGATGGTAAGGGCTATAAGAAACAGGAATTTCAGAGAAAGACAGGGGCAATGCCATTTTAGACAAGGTGGTGAAGAAAGGTCTCTGGTGACCTGAAGGAAGTGAGAGAGTCTGCCATGGGGTTATCGGAAGCAGGGGGAACAGGGGAGTACCCTAGCACATCCTTTGCAAAAGCCCCGCAGGGCTGGCTAGGAGGCCAGGGTGTTGGAGCAGAGTGAGCTGGGTGGAGGGAAGAGGCCCTTTGTCATGGCAAGCCTTTTAGGCCTTGGGGAGGGGGTTGAAATTTACTCTAAGCGGCATGGGGCATCCTTGGAGAATTTTGATCTGCTTTATATTTTAGAATGATCACTCTGGTTGCTGGGTAGAAATAAACTGTAAGGAGAGCAGAGTGGAACAAAAGAAACCAGTTAGGAAGCAATTGCAGTCATACAGGCAAGAGGTGATGGTGGCTGAGACAATGTGATGGGGGAAATGGGCAGATTTGGAATGCATTTTGAAGGGAAAACTGACAGCATTTACTGACAGGTTGTATGTGGGGTGTGAGGGACTGAGAAACACACTGGGGTTGGAACCCCAGCTTGTACTGAGATAGTGAAGACTTGGAGGAGTAGGTTGGGAGGGAATGTGAATTGTACAAATTAATTTAGACACCCTGAGTCTGAGATGCCCGGTCCATGTTCACATTAGAGGGCAGGAAGTTGATTGAGTACTTGAGGCTGTGGTTCAGGGGAGAGGCTGCAGATTAGGTTTAGAAGTCCTCAGTACAGAGAAAGTGTTCAGATCAGACACAGGGTGAGTTCAAACTGGGGACTGAGTATAGTTCAGTGAGGAGGTGCCACGGGAGCCTTAGACACTTTTGTATTTAGGGATTAGGAAGAGAAGTAGGAATTGAGGCAGAAGAAAAGTCTTCATGTCTTGTTGTCTTTATTTTTTTTTCTCATCAAAGGAATCTATACATCCCTCCCTCCCCAAAGCATTCGTGTTGAGTAATGTCACTTTCCTAAGGAAAGAATGAAACAGATGTTTGCCATAAGATTTTAATCTCAACATCTGGAATGTTTCATGACTCAGGCTTGGGCTATGTTGGTGCTTATTGAGCTACATTTAAATAACGTCTCTTACCTTTGTAATGTCAGCTTTGCCTCCTAGGTGCTAGTTGCAAGCCCATGCTAGCTTATACTTTAAGATGGGCTTGCATGGTGATGGACATCTCTTTTCTGGATGTTCATTTCTGTGTTGTTAGGATCATGAAAGCTGCCATAGATAATAGTTCCAGTCTTGGGTTTACTGAACTTTGAACTTGGCCATAAACTTCAGACGTTATTACTTTGACAGAGTCTAGATGGGTGGAGAGGATTTAACTGATAAGTACGCCAGCTCATTTTGCCTCTGTTGAAGCACCAGTGCCCTGAGCTGGAATGAGAGATGGCTTTGCTGTGGAAGGTTCTTTTCTGGATTCCATTAGGAGATGTATCTCAGGACCCATCCACTCTGGTTTAGGCTCTTCTGCACATACACAAATCAAGAGTATTACTTGTATTGTCAAATTCTTATTTAAGGAAATGAGTAATTCCTCACCAAAATTGCCTCTCTAATTCTGCTGAGAATAATATGTTTTTAAACCTTTTTTATAAGAAGTTAGTTAATCTATCCAGAGGTGAAGGCATGCATATGCACACATGCACTACCGCATACACACATATATGCACTACACAGCATATGCACACACATGCACATGTACATACCTACACAAATACATACATAAACACACTTTTGGGGTGTATATTTCTAATAAAAACAAAGAACTTTGGAGCCTCAAAGAGAGTATAGCATCTGGTCCAGTGCCATTATTTAAGCAAGGAAGACAGGCTTTGATCCCTTTCTTCAGACTAGGGTTAGTTATCATCAGAACATGTGCTGGAACAGATATTCTGAAATGGGGAGGCTGTTTTCTGCTGTTAATTCATTGATGATTTTTACTATGAAATAGTTAATATATGCAGAAGAATATATGTTATATATGAGTGATGGAGCCTAATAATGAAATAAGCCCCCATGGACCCACCAGCCAACTCATGACTTAGACCATTACTAGCACTGCCACAGAAAATTGTCACCTGGTCTGGTCCCAGCCCCACACTCTCCCACACCTGATCTCTCTCCTAAGATGACCCATGTTGACAAGTATACCTTATTTTGTTCTTTTTCACTGCTGTGTGTGTGTTATGCTGCGTATATTTCATTGTGGAGTATACTGTGTTGAAGCTCAGTTTTTGTTTTGGTGGTACTGGGGGTGGAGCCCAAGGCATCATGCATATAAGCAAGAACTCTCCTGCTGAGCTACACCCTCAGCCCCAGAGCCCAATTTTTATCACAAAGGCTTTCAAACATACACAAAAGTAGAAAGAATAATTCAGTAAACACCCACATACCATCCACTAGATTCAGTGATTAATATTTTACCATATTCATGTCATCTTTTCCTGAGTGCTTGGCAGGAAGTTGTAGCTATCAAGTCCCTTCACTTGTGTATGGTTCAGCCTGAATCTCTATTAAGACATTCCCGTACCTCGCTATCCTTATCATACCTAGAAAATTAGCACCATATCTATGATAATATGTAATCTAGGGCACTAACCACATTTTCCCACTTGCCTCAGGAATGTCTTTTATTAGAGATATTTATTTTGTTTTTTAAAAATCAGGATCCAGGGGCTGGAGAGGTGGCTCAGTGGTAGAGTGCTTGCATGTCATGCACGAGGACCCAGGTTCGAGTCTCAGCAACGCATATGCAATTAGGTGGAGGAAAAATAAAAACCAGATGAAAAAATAAAATTAACTCTCATTCTCTCTCTTAAAAAATAAATAAATAAAATCAAGATCCAGTCAAGGTTCAAATGAATATATTTGACTGTCCTACCTCTGTAAGTCTCTTAATCTCTGAAGTATCTATCTCTTTGTTTCCCTTGCCACTGATTTTTTTAAAAAACTTAGGCTGGCTGCACTAAAGAATATGCTTTCTCCCTTTGAAATCCGTAGTCCACTCTATTTTGAATAACCTCAAGTTTGGCACATTCAGGTTTAATCTTTCAAGTATCTGGTTGGTTTCTATAAATGGCCAACACTCATCATGTTCAGCCATGTCTTAGGATCCAGCTAGAAATGCTCTTAAGTTCAGCTCTGCTGTCCAGGTAGTATTTACAAGTTTCTTGTTTAAGAATGAGTGGATAAGGTAAGACTGATTTTTCTTCTTAGATGACTCAAAGGGTATTTCTAAAAGAATAATCACAGATGTTTTTCATATAAATATGAATGATTGTTGTTATTACTTCAGCAACATTTATATGTATTTGTTATTCATATATTTGCATAATTTATGTTTGTTAAAAAAGAAGCTCATGCTTTGCAGTTGCCCAGTTTAAGCACATGTATAAAGTGGTATTTCTTTCTGTGTATTAGCAAAAAACTCATCACCTAAGTGCACAGGAAAAGAGAAGGAGTACCTTTAGGAACTGAAATAACATTGCCTGAAGATAATTTCCCCCTTTTCAGATAGCCTCATGAATACTGAATCTTGTTGGAACAAAAGTTAATGAAAACGAATCATGCAGTGTCGTAAATGCCTGTTTGAGTTACCCAGCAGGCTCTCTTGCTGAGGAAGTATGCTTGAGCAAGGCCTTTTCAAATGTAACAGTTTATGTCTTCAGTTTTGGTTGCTTTTTTTCCCCACCCCGCTATCCCAAACTGACTTCCTTCTGCAGATTTTATATGACTAACTCACATGCTTCCAAGAAAGTGAAATTTTAGTTTTATAAGAATAATTTCCTTCAGAATTCAAACATATTAGAAGGAAAGACCTAATGAGAAGTGTGCTTGGGTAAACATCATTACAGAATTTCAGAATCACTTGTTCATGAGCCATACATCCTGTTTATGAAAAATTAAGCCTGTTCACTTGTGAAGGAGTTGGACTCTGAAGGCTTTGTCTTGTTAGCATAATAGCAGAATTTACCGCACAACTCATATTAGTTAAGGGACAAAATTCACATGTAGCTTTGAACACCCCCAAAATATGTAATGCATCCTTAACTGTCATGCTTTAAACATAAGGAAGTTTAAAGTACACCCTTCTTAGCCTCTGTTTGGGTGTGCTTTAGGGGCATTACCTTGGTACTGAAAAGATGTTAATTTGTTCTGAAGTGTAACATTTGCACAAAAAAGGTACACAACAAACCATAAGTGCATAAGCTGAGTGAATTTTCAGAAAGTAAATACATAAGTGTAACCATCACCTAAATCAAGAAACAGAACATCCCAGCATCTCAGAAGCCCCCTCACTCGTGCCCCCCAACCCTCACCCTCAAGTCTGCTGTTGTCCTGACTTCTAACAGCTTAGATTAGCTTTGATCTGCCACTAGTAAACCACACCTGGCCTCCCAACGTTCCTTGGTGTGTGTGTTGACAGGTCTTGGGTGTTCTGGTTCTAAATCCCTGTGTAGTTAGTGAGTTTGAAGAAGTTACTGATTTATCCAGGGAAATCTTTAACAAAAGCCATCACTAAAAATTGTGCCTTGAGCCCAAAATTGCAAATAAGAGAAAAAAGCAAAGAGAGGAGCATCAGTCCCAATTTGTTGGTAAAAAGAGTTCTTTTATGGCTATCCTGTTCCTGATGGTGTCTGGGACGGGCATAGCATGGTTCAGGACCACTGCCAGGCATTTGGAGAGTTTAAGGGATCTCCAAGAAGTCTAGGTTTATGAAGGGGGAACCTTGACTCCTTTCATCTAAAAGTCACTTCTCTTGCAGCCTCGCCTTCCCAGAGCCCTGCCTGGAATGAACAAATTTACCAGACCTTGAAATCTTTAGAAGCAGTTCTAACCAGCATGATTTTATGGTTTCCTGCTTTTAACACAGGAGAAGAGGGTGGGGCTGCTTGTTCCCTGACTGAATCAGAAGTGACAGCTAACAAGCCCCGTAGAAGGGTGTGGTATTGCAAAGTCATTAAAATCAGAACCAAGAACTCCCAGGCTTTGCAGCCTGGGAACAAGCAGCCCTACAGAACTTCAGAGCCCCCAGGGACATCACTGTGCATTAAGTATGCTCACGGTGATGATCCTGAGTAACTGTGAAAAGAGTAAATTATATTTGGTGCACTCTCTGTAATGAGAAAAAAAATACCATAAAAAATGATTAGGATTCTGGTTCCGGAGTAGCTTTGAGCAGCCCTACCTTTGGTACTTACAGCTATGTGGCCTGGGGTGATTTACTTCATCTGTAAAATGGTGACAGAAGGGTTCCATCCTGCTAGCATTGTTGTGAGGATTAGATGAAATTCTGGGCAGCACTCCTTGTGAGCTCTAGGGGGATCTTAGCTGGTATTAATTTTGACACCATGAAAAATGATTAGGTGGCACACCCTTGTCTTAGATTACAAGTGAGGTATTTCCTTTCAAAACAGACCTTGAGATTTCCCAGTGAGAGCCTCTCCAATTCAGTGCAAAAAGATAACTACTTTTATTACTTGGAAGTAATGGAGATGTTTACAATTAGAAGCAATTAATCATATGAATTAAAATGAGTAGGCAAAGCCAGCCAAAGAGAAAGGTAGAAGATCAGAAAGGGGAACGTAGCACAGATTGCTCCTCCTTGATACTAACGGCATTCCAGTACTTAAGTGCAACCATACACTGTGTGGGGCCACATCCTCTGTTCCTTCTCCCTCTTTTTCTCTGGGGTCCTTTGTATCAGCAGGGAGGAAAAACTGAAACAAATGATGAGTTGTCTGTTTCTTTTCTTCCCTGTTTATTTAGCTGGCTGATTTATGAAGAACCTGGATTTCAAGGTGTCCCTTTCATCTTGGAACCTGGTGAATACCCTGACTTATCCTTCTGGGATACAGAGGAAGCATACATTGGATCCATGCGGCCTCTGAAAATGGTAAAAGTCAAACTCAGTGTTCTTGAAGGCCTTTGTTCTGTCTGCTGGTCATTGATAATTCACAAGATGTGATGTTGAAGCAACGAAGCTGGCTTTTTAAAAACAAGTGTATAGCTGTGCGTAGTGGTGCACACCTGTGATACCACTGGCTTGGGAGGCCAAGGCAGGAGGATTGCAAGTTCAAAGCCGGCCTCAGCAACTTTGCAAGGCCCTAAGTGACTTAGTGAGACCCTGTCTCAAAAAATAAAAAGGACTGGGGATGTGGTTCAGTGGTTAAGTGGCCATGGGTTCAATCCCTGGTACCAAACAAAGCAAAACAACCCCCCCCAACAAACCTAAACAAAACAAATATGTAATGGATGTGACTCACTGCTTCATGGAAATAATAGAAACAAAAACTTACTAGGTGTTACAGATGAAAATGTGGATAAAACTCTGTCCTTTGCCTTTACAGCATCCTTAGCCTTACAAAGCTACAGGGGGACACAAAGCATCCACCTGGTGTAGGGTTAATAAGTGAAGAAAGTGAAGGATTAGACGTGCATGGAAAAACAGGAGGAAAGATAAATAAAATTTGCACTTATGGTTGATGTGACAGAGAAACTTCACGATAAATCATGTGGAGTCTTAAACCGTGCACAGGATCATTGTAGGTGGAGGTGCCAGAGAATGCGCTGTGGGAATCAGGGTGCAGGGCTCCGAAAGGGCAGGACACACTGAGGACACGCCAGGTATGACAGGAGACTTGGCTGGGTGGCACTTGGATGGGATGGGGGCTGGAGCTGGATGTTGTCCTCCTGAAGATTTACGTTAGCCTTGTATTTCTGCTACTCATCCTTATATTTTGCCTGGGTCTTTGTGTCTTCTGCTGAGCTTGGGAGGAGCCAGGCTGTGTTTGTCTTGTCTCTTCACGGGACACAGTGTGGCACTGTAGCCGTGTTCACTAAATGCTTGTGGTGGGAGCAGAGCTCCCCTTACAGACATGTTGAGACTCTACTTTGCAGCTGTCTTCAGAGCCAGTTTGAGACAAATTCGGAAGTCAGGAAGATCATTTTTAAGTTTTAATTGTACCCCTCCTGCCAATACATTTGGTTTAATGATCTGCAGGTTGGTTGGTCTTAAGGCAAATGATTTGATGTTTTTTTCCTCCCTAAAATTAAATACACTTTCAGAGAGCAAAGTTGTGTTTGTTTGTGAATATAGGAAAGAATTGTTCCAGGTTTGAAAGCTGTTTCTAATGGTGATTTTAAATATCTGAGTTCATAGTATCCAAAAAAGGATTACTTTTGAAAAGGGCACCTACTTGGTTGTGTAAGCTCTGGTTTACTGATAAAACCGCCATGTTCATTCATAATGAGGTGCATTTGTACATCTCTGGCTGCATTTTTGTTGAAGCTGTTAGAGATACTTGGTGAAAGCCAACTTTACCACTGCTGACTTGTTTAATATTTTTCTGTAGTACTTTTCCTCTGGTTTATTTTGGTAAGGTTTCTTTTATTTTTTTAAAGCTCTTTTATTATTATGAAAGTTCTATTGCCAGACCCATCCTTTGGGATATTTAATTTAAATTTTTTTTTAATTTTGAAACAGGTCTTGCTAAATTGAGGTTGAGCTCAAACATGCAATCCTCTTGCCTCAGCCTCCCAAGTCCCTGGGAATATAAGCATGTGCCACTGCACCTAGATACAGATTTTTTTTTTTTTTTAACCCTTAAGTTTTGGGGTTTATTGTAGTCATTTTGTTTTTTTTTTTTTGTTTTTTTTTATTTTTTTTTATTTTTTTATTTTTTGAACAACCTTACATGATTTTAACAAAATAATATAAAATGTGTATAAAATGTGTAAATATTTTGGATATTGCAATTATCTCCAGAAGTGCCCCCCCAATTACCCTCCCTTATCCCTCCCTTCCCTTTCCCTTTATAACTCTAAAAAAAGATATTAGATTATAAAGCATTACATCTTATCTGGGTTAGATATTTTTTAATGAGACATTTTCTCAGTTAAATACAAACAAAACATCCCCATGTGCACATTCAGCTTATAGTCCACTATGTGGGTCTGTTCTAGGCTGTCTTCCTGTGTCCTCACTGCATTGTTGGTAATTTTAGCACTGTCCCATGTAAATTAAACTGGAATGAAATCACACTGTGAGTTCAGCTTCTATGGGTACTATAAAATGGTAAGATAGTGATGAAAAAACATTTTTTCTAACTATGTTAATTTTCTTTTCAGGGTGGCCGTAAAGTTGAATTCCCAACAGATCCAAAGGTAAGTGTACGCATGTGCATGCATGAGTGTGTAGGTGTGCGTGCTACTCCCACTCCATTTCCCTTACGATAATGAGTGTGTGACTTCACATATACAGCTCCATCACACATAGCTATAGCCAAAGGAAATTGTCCCAACTTACATGTGCCATTCTTCTGGCTGGAAAATGCTGCTAATGACACAGTTATCACTAACTGTATCTGTGGCCATGGATCAAAAGGTTCATTGTTGTATTTAGTTTATAAATTTTGGTTGTATTTATTAATTGCAGGGCCTGTTGTTGCTTGCCAGTTAGCTAAGAAGATACTTTTTTTTTTTAAAGAGAGAGAAAGGGATAGTGTGTGTGTGCGTGAGAGAGAGAGAAGGAGAGAATCAATTTTATTTAGTTTTTCATGTGGCTTTTGTTGTTCCAACACTTTGCTGTGTACATGGTGCTGGGGTTGGAACACATGTCCTCACGTATGCCAAGGCAAGCGCTGTAACCGCTGAGACTCTGCTACAGCCCCTAAGAAGACTTTTTTAAAAAGACAAGTTCTCCCTACTCTCAAATGCTCTCTTAATCCTATTTCCCATATCTATGACACATGCTTTAATGGTATAGATTTAAATTTTTTGTTTTTTGTTTTTTTGGATTTTTGTGGTACCAGAGATTGAACCCAGGAGCACTTAACCCCTGAGCCACATACCCCAGCCCTTTTTATTTTTTATTTTGAGATAGGGTTTTGCTAAGTTGCTCAGGGCCTCACTAAGTTGCTGAGGCTGGCTTTGAACTCACAATCCTCCTGCCTCAGCTGCCTAAGCCTCTGGGATTACAGATGTATGCCATCATGCCTGCCTGGCTAGATTTAATTTTTTTTTTTTTCGTTTTTAGGGAGAGAGAGTGTGTGTTGACTTTTTTGGTTTCATCTGGGTTTTTTTCCCTTTATTTAGTTATGTATATGGTCCTGGGAATCAAACCCAGGTCATCTTTTCCTTTATTTAGTTATGTATATGGTGCTGGGAATCAAACCCAGGTCGTCGTGTATGCCAGGCATATTCTCTACCACTGAGCCACCTCTCCAGCCCTAGATTTAAAAATTTTAAAGCTACTTTAGAATTCTCTTATTCCTTAAAGTTTTTCCTAAGCAGTCTTCTAAATATCAGTTTTCAATGTTGAACAAAAATCAATCATTTTAAAACTAATCTTTTATACTCTGGCTGTGGTCTATTCCACATGAGGGGAAAAAAAGCCTAGTTTTTTTTTAAACTATATTATCAGATGTCATTGTTTAGTTACTTTTTAAAAATATGATTAGAAAATTTTAATTTGTGTTCCAGGACTTAGTGATATTAAATGACTAATTTCATGTTTAACTGCCGAGATATTTAACATCTTACAAATGAATGGTATATCTCATTTTTGTTGTAGGTAGTTCTTTATGAAAAGCCTTTCTTTGAAGGAAGATGTATGGAACTAGAAACAGAAATGTGTAGCATTGTCACCAAGGGAGGTGAGACAGAAGTGACTGGAGATAATCATCTGCCTCTAACGTCAGTGGGGTCTATGAAAGTTCTCAGAGGAATGTAAGTAGACAGGTGTAACTGGAAGGGTTTCTTTTCCATGAATCAAGTAATTAATATGTCATCTTTCCCTGCTAAAGGTGATATTTCCAATTCTATGGTATGATGAATTTCAGCAGCTCCATCCAGACCTTTCTCTCAGCCATGGTGACCTGCGCTTGAGAAAGGCTGGAGGTCCTACAGTAAGGCTGATAAATTGGCCCATCTAGACTGATCAGATCTGCAATCCTGTTCGTTAGAATTATGCTCCAAAACACTGAACTGTTATAATTTGCTTTCTAATTATGATCTTCTGTATTTTGTAGATCTTGCATGTGTTCTATGGATGTGTATACTGGAATCGGTCTTGTAATGCACCCAAAACTCATACTGTTTGAATCACTACTTTAAGAATGTCTATCCATTTTCACTTGCTGGAATTTATTTGAGTCAGCAGAGAAACACACATACGCTTACCCCCGTGCAGCCCTCTGCAGAGCTCTGCTGCATGTGTCTTAGGTTGTTTTCTTCAACAAATTCTCCTAAGTTTTTGAGAATTCCAGTAGTAACACATAAGTTTGTGTGTAGCTTTATAACAATAGATATTTATCATAAAACTGATAGGTACATTTTCATGTCTGAAAATCAATGTTCCATGCTGTTCTTTCTATTGCAGATGGGTTGCTTATGAGAAGCCTGGATTTACAGGTCATCAGTATTTGCTAGAAGAAGGAGAATACAAGGACTGGAAAGACTGGGGAGGTTATGATGGAGAGCTTCAGTCTTTACGACCTATATTAGGGGTAAGATAAAGGAAAGCTATTGGCTGGTTCTCATTTTTTGTTTTGTTTTGTCTAATAAATGGCTTCCCTTTGAATCTTGAACTTTTTTTCTCAACAGGATTTTACAAATGCTCACATGATAATGTACAGTGAAAAAAACTTTGGATCCAAAGGTACCAGTATTGATGTATTAGGAATTGTTGCTAATTTAAAGGAGACTGGATATGGAGTGAAGACGCAGTCAATTAATGTACTGAGTGGAGTGTAAGTGAAATCACCTGACCTGGTTTTACACATGGGTTCTGCCTTGGTTTGTATTAAACTAATAAGAGTCTGAGACACAGAGTAGGGACTAAGAAAATACCTCAACAGCTAACCATTAACTCAGCCACTTAATGTTTACTGCCATGCCCTTTTATAACTGCTTTAAAAGTATTTCTCATATAGCCAGACACCATGGTGCACAACCTGTACTCCCACCTGCTTGGGAGGCTACAGCACAGGATCTCAAGTTCGAGGCTGGCCTCAGCAACTTAGGGAGACCCTCTTTCAAAATAAAAAGGGCTAGGACTGTAGTTTAGTGGTAGTATCCATGGGTTCAAACCCCAGAACTGCAAAACAAACCAACAACGACAGCAAAAGCCTCCTATACTATGTGATAAAACATTGGAGTAGGCTTTTGGTTATCTGCATGGAAGGATGAATTTCTTAAGGTGGGAATCAAATAATATTAGTAATGTAACATTAGAAGCCCAAGGGCGGAACACGGTCTCATATTTTCCTTGTTCCTATACCTGCTCCTGTGGGCTCGACACTATTGTTTTGGTGTAAAAGGAATTGTTTCCATCTACCTGGAGTTAGCAATTCAATACTTTGTTAGTGGCAAATCAAGTTTTCATTGTAAGATGACCAGTCAAGACTGTTTGGAAGGCTAGTGACTATGAGCCAAGCACGTTTGACTCAAGTCATAAAAATGGAACTCGTTGGCTTAGATAACTGAGTCCTGAGAAGATTTTGCTTCAGGCATGGCTGGATGCAGGGGATCAAACACTGTCATCAGAATTTGGTCACTGTCTCTTGCCTAAACTTTTCTATGCTGGCTCTACTTTTAGGCAAGTCCATTTCATCTGGTGTCCTGTGGCCACATCTGGCTTTTGTTCTTCCAACTCATTACTTGCAGTGGAAAGGGTTTTCCCTTCCCTCACAAGTTCCAGGTTTGACTTCAGTTCCCTAAGCATGGATCACATGCACATCCCTGAGCCAATTACTGTAGCAGGGAGATGGCTGTGCCTGTGTGGTGTGCAGATCCCTAGAGCTGAGGTGTAGGAGCCACTTAGGTCTGATTGCAAGGAACATCAGAAAGAGTGAGGATAGGTGCCAGATGGGTATAAATAGCCGATGTCTGTATAATTTTTCATTTCTGCAGTGCTTGGAATAAACCCAAGGCCTGGAGCATGTTAGACAAGCTCTATATCACTGAGCTACAGCTCCTAATTATTCTTATGATCCATCTTTTCTAATTTGTTGGTGTTATGAAATGGTTACATGAGACACTTTGACAGTGGTGCTATCAAAAGCGTTTGACATTAGGGTTTTCGTTTTTGTAGTCCTGGGGTTGAATGTAGTGGGCTCCTGCATGCCAGGCAAACGATTTCCTACCACTGAGCTACATTCCCAGCCCTTTTAAAAAATTTCTGTTTTGAGGCCAGGTCTTGTTCAATTGCCCGTGCTGGCCTCAAAATTATCCTCCTGCCTCAGTCTCTGGAATAGCTGAGATTACAGGTATGTGCCATTGCACCCTGCTTGATGTTAAGCTTTCAGTGTCATGAGTGACATAGTCTATTTGCATCAATGTAGCCTCAACCCTGTTGGGTTTCGTGGGGCCTCTCCCAGTAGCCCTGGATATCTGAGGTTACTTCAATGCGGGGTGCATTTACTGCTCACTGCAGTCTTCTGTAGGCTCTTGTGGTACTATCTGGGCAGGATGTCCTCAGCCACTGCTGGGGCTTCTAGACTTAGCGGAAAATATGTCTTATTCAGGAGCCCTTATATTTTACAATCACAGATGGCTGTCTACAAAAGGCAGAACATCTGAAATATATGGCAGAAATTTTGGTGCTGTGACTTGGGTTGGTGCTGTGACTCTGCAGTGTTTTAGATTGCCTTTACAGCGACTAATTATTTAGGTGGAAAAGATAGTGACTAATTCAGTCTGGCAAAACAGTTGTACATTTTGTTTCTCACCTGGCATGTTGATTAGTCCTAGGCAGTCCTCCACCTTAGCAAAGGAGGGCAAAGGGCACTTGGGTAGCATTCCTTTTTATGTAGATTATGCAGTTAGCACAGGTAGAATTACTGTGCCCTGAGCCAGCCTCCTTTCCTTTTTCTTCAGCCCCTGTTTACTTGAAATTGGTTTCCTTTATAAAATGTGACTTTCATGTGTATTAGTCATTTCTAGTTGTATTTCCTGGCTTGGGCTTTTTTTTTTTTTTTCCCCTCTCGTTGCAGTAGTTGAGATTTGTTTTGGGGGGAAGCTGAAGGGAGGTACGCACGTGCACACACACACATATACACCATCACCACTTCCTTTTAAGTCTTTGGATGTGGAAGGGCTTCTGTGACCAGCTGCTTCCTCATCGTTTCATGTACTTGGTCATTTGACCAACATTTACTATATGCAAAAGCATTATATTATGTTCTTTAAAAAGTTCCAGTATTTATGTATAACAAAATTAGTGCTAAAAAAGAGGTAGAGATTAAATGCTTTGAAAATCAGAGAGAGAGAAAGAGAGAGAGAGAGGGATTAATTTCTGGCGTGGTCACAAGACTTGGTGATGGAGGTAGGCCTGGAGTCAGGGCTTGCAAGAGGGGAAGGTTAAGATGTACCAAGATGAGGAAGACTAGCCTATTCATTTTTAGTAGTTTCAAAGAAAAATAGTTTTACTTTTAATGGCTTAATTTTTATAGGTAAATAAATATTTTAGTTGGTTCTTTATTTCTTTAGTTTGTTTCAACTAACTCAAAGCCAGAACAATAGAAAAAATTTGTTTTGTGAAATTCTCGTTCTGTGGAAGTATTCCCCAGGAAACTCACAGGTAATAAATTCCCTGGGCAGCAAAGTCATTATTAGCTGTGAAACAGAGACAGCCTCCAGGAAGCATGCTCATGAGACCAGGAGTTGAGGATTTTAGGAATTATATTCCATTTTTTACTAGAGTATCTGAAGAAACTCCCTATAGAGCTCTGCTTATCAATTTCTAGTTCTATGCTATTCTTTTGCTCAATCCTGGAAAATGGGCATTAAAAAAAAAACTAAGAACAAAATGAAATATTTCTGGAGTTTAGATAAAAATAAAAGTACTGTTGTCTGAAATTCTTTTTCCTTTAACCTACTATAGGAGGGCGGGGTTTCTAATTCTGAGCAATTGCCCCACTAGGCTGGGACCTGCTAGCACTTGTAAATAAATGCCTGTGTGAGGCCCTTGCCAGCCTCACACAGAGCTGTGCTGATTCACAACTACAGAATACATTTGAATAAGGCCAGTACTGAATTTTCTTAAGTCCCAAGTGTTGGTAGACACTCATCTCAAATGGGTGTTCGGGTTTCTTCCGCTGGGACCCCCTCCACACACACAGTTTGTGGAGATCCCTGGGGCTGCATCTTGGAGAACAACACTACTCTTCACTCATGCAGCAACTTAAGAAATTATTTTTCTGTTTCAGCTTTGGTGAATTAGATGGGCTTACCTGGGTACTGTGTATTCACTTATAAGTAGTTTATTTTAGTTTTATAGGAAAATGGAGTACTCACACTTGTTAAAGAATAAAAAAAAAAAAAGGAGTGAGAAACCTGGTCCCAGCCCACTCTCCTCTGGAGCATTCTCTGTCCTCTCTCCCTCCTTACTGGATTTTTTTCCCCTTTATACATTGAAGTGGGACAAAAAGCCCTTTAACCTTTTGTTCACTAACTTGTCATAGACCCAGAGCCCTACTGGGAGCACCTATTTTTGTGATTTGACTTATTTTTTTTTAAGAGAGAGAGAATTTTATTTGTTCATCTGGTTTTTCTTTTTCTGATACTTAGCTACGTATGTGTGCTGGGGTTTGAACCTGGGTCCTCATGCAAGCCAGGCAAGCGCTCTGGCTGAGCCACTGCTCCAGCCTCCTTTTTTTCTTTTTTAAAAAGTCCTTTTTTATTGTTTTTAAAGATATCCTTGCTAAGTAGGCACCCCCTCCTCACCCCCACTCCAAGCAGCACCCTGCTCATGTTGCTGTCCTAGCCTCCCAGCACATGGATGTGAAGCCTGCATATGTGGAGGCTGCCCCACGGGTACCCATGTGCCCTATGACCTTGCCAGGTCAGCGCTAGGATCTTGGGCAATTCCCTTACTTATAAATGAAATTAGAAACTTTCACAAAGCTTAAGGGACCTCTTCAAAGTCACCTGAAAGTTCCAAGTATTCCTATTCCTCATAATGATAAACAGTAGGTTTTTAAAACTGCTAAGGGAGCTTGGAAATGGGGCAGCTGTATTTTCTGAGATGGGGATTGGCGTTTATAGCAGTTTCTGTGTCAGATGGCCAGAGGGGAGGGGACAGACGTTGGAGAAACTTGCCAGTGGAGATTCTGCAGTGATGTTTTTCTCCTTGGCAGTCGTTCGTTTCCTGGTGATGTCTGTGCTTGTGCTTCTGTTGAACTTGGCCCTTAGGTAGTAAAATTGGATCTGTTTTATTTATGAAGTGTGATTGTTTCAGGTATGCTTTAACAGAACGGTGAATGGAAGGAAACTTCACAGGGCACCCGATAGGTGGGTCACAAAGCAAAGAGGGCCCATTGAGCAGGTTTGGTCATGCTCTGGCCTCTAATCCACTAATTGATTGTGTCACCTTGGACAGGTCACTTCCCATTCAGAACAAACAGCAGCAAATAATTCCTTGTAATGCTTCTTACGCATTATGAAAGTTTTTTTTTTTTTAAAAGAGACAATGACAGTGTGAGAGAGAGGAGAGAAAGAATCAATTTTATTTAGTTTTTCATGTGGCTTTGGTCGCTCCAACACTTGTGGTGCTTGGGTTCGAACCCCCCATCCTCACACATGCCAGGCAAGCAGCGTAGCTGCTGAGCCACCACTCCAGCCCCCACTATGAACTTTTGAGGGTAGGGATTTTGTCTTTTTCATTGTATTCTTAGTGCCAGCCTCATTCCTGGTACATGGCCAAAGGACAGTTAATGTTTACTAAATGAATGAACGAACTTTCCTATGTCTTTATTTATTTGTTTTGGTACCAGGGATTGAACCCAGAGGCACTTGACCACATCCACAGTCCTTTATGTTTTTTTTCACTTTGAGACTGGGTTGCTTAGGGCCTTACTAAGTTGATGAGGCTGGCTTTGAGCTTAGGAAGCTCCTGCCTCAGCCTCCTGAGCCTCTGGGATTATAGGCATGCGCCACTGTAACCAGCTTCCTGTGTCTTCAGATTTTCCTGTCCTGTGTTGGGCACACCAGTACTCCCTTAGATAACTGTGATTTAGCAGATGTAAAAGCACTTTGGAGAAAGTTCTGAATACAATATATATACTGATATTATTACTTTAAGCTGTGAGAGGATCATTAGCACAATAATCAAAGGAGTAGACCGAGTATCTCTTGAATACAACAGAACTGGAAATCAGTTTTCTCTTCGAAGACCTTATCTTTGGATAGGAAATAGCATTACTGAGTTGGTTTTGTTGAGTTTCCTCTTCAGGTGTAGATCACTGAGAAGATAACAAATGGAAACATTCACAAGAGATTTGTTTTTAGTACTTCTGTGAGCTTGTTCAGTTTGCTTATTATATAGATGTGTCATGCTGGAAATAGTGTTTGAAGCAAAATCTTAATTAGCTGCATTTTTCCATGTGGTTTGTTGTGTAATAACAACTTAACTTCCTGTTCAAATCTTTCTACAAAAGTAGTTTAATGTTAACAACAGAGACTTCTTATTTGCTTATTTAAAGAAATGGGTTTTTTTCTTGAAAGTCTAATTTGTTTCCTTAGAAAAGAATTTAGAAAAAACACAGAAATATTCTTACTGGAATTTCCTTAAGGAATAGGGATTTGATAGGCGAGAACATCATGAAGTTCATGTAAAGATACTTATTTGCCTTCTATTTTTTTGTTTGTTTGTTTTTTTAGAGAAGTGGTCTATGTTGCCCAGGCTGGTCTTGAACTCTTGGGCTTAAAGTGATCCTCCCACCTCAGCACCCTGAGTAGCAGGGACTATATAGACTTTGCCTACCATTTTGATGTGTCTTGTGGACAAATCCATCTCCTAAAGATTAATGGGGAATCAGAAACATTAAGGTCATTCTTAAGTAAAACAAATGAAAGTTTCTGTATGATACCTATTTACCCATGTTTGTGTGACAGTTTTATATGTAAAACATGAGTGATAACCAGTCATTGTTTTTGTTTCTTTAGATGGGTAGCCTATGAAAATCCTGACTTCACAGGAGAACAGTATGTTCTGGATAAAGGCTTTTATACCAGTTTTGAGGACTGGGGAGGCAAAAATTGTAAAATTTCTTCTGTCCAACCCATATGTTTGGTAAGCACTTCAGTTTTTCTATGAGAATATTTAACTGAATTTTGGAATTCCATAATGTGTGCTTCTGGTTTACATACTATTGATTACTACAGGAAATATTCTGAGGTTATTTTAGCAGTAATTGCTAATGTTCTGGAAGAGAAAACTTCAACATGTCTGATGTACTCATTTCCTTTTCTCTTCCTTTTAAAAAATTCTAGGATTCTTTCACTGGCCCAAGGAGACGAAATCAGGTAACTTTAAAAATATTCCTTTTTTTTTATAATTAAGAGGCCTTCCACTGAAAAACTGAGCTTATGTGTAAAATGTCAGATACGTGGGGCATTTTGTTAGTTTACCCATTTTATGTCTGAAAATAGGGCTGTGTTTTTTTTTTAATCTTTTTCTTCCTTCTTGTGCTAGGAATTAAACCCAGGCCTTTGTGCAAATTAGTTATATTTTAAAAATAAAATATGTTGACTTTAGTGCTTAATTGGTAGCATTTTCATATACTCTTATTATGTAAATTATTATGTAAAGCTGAATTTTATATCATTACATTGAAACAGTTTACATTAACATATTAAGATAAATATTGCAAAAACAGCATATACCTATCGTGATAACTGGCAAAATTAATTTTCATAGTTGCTGTGTCTGCATTGTCCAAACATTTTTTATAGTCTCACTCAAGCCTTTTGATTGCAGACTCTGAGAGTGTAGTGTTACATTTGTTATTTGGGCCTTTTAATGGAAATGTTCAGACAGCCATAATTACAGAGGTACAAACACCAGTGTACTCTCCTTTATTGGCATACGCATGATTCTACTAAGTCAGCAAGTATCTTCCATTGACAGGGAGGAAAACTATACATGTTTCCAAAATACAGTTTATTGTTAATATTAGAACTGATGTACAATTACTTTTGGCCACAGTAAAGCTCTAGAGTGTCTCATGGCTTGTTAACAACAGGGTGTTCCATAGAAAGTTGCCTCTGTTGTTGGATTGTCCTTTGATGTCTCTAAATTAAATAGTCACAAATTGAATTTATAATTGATCATTAATGAGGAAGTAGAGAATTAAAGGATTTGTAAAATTCACACCAGTTTGTTGTTAACAAGAGTTAGCAGGTCAGGTTTGGGTCATCAGTTCAAAAGCTGAATGTGTTAACATGTTTTAGGAAAATAATTTTGTGTGTTCTTTACTTTTTCAAAGATTCACTTGTTTTCGGAACCACAGTTTCAAGGTCAAAGTCAAAGTTTTGAAGAGACCACAAGTCAAATTGATGAATCATTTTCTACCAAGTCCTGCAGAGTTTTAGGAGGGAGGTAAGCAGATCAGTGGAGTGGTGGAGCAGGATCACTGGGGTAAAACAGAATTCACACATCAATTTTGGGACAGTTGTTAGGTGCCTGGCACTATATGTAGTCACCATGTTAGTTCAGAAGTATGCTTTGCAGCATCTAAGTGAGTGCTAGATGCCAGAGGATGTGGACATCGTGTGGATTGGAGAAGTTGAAGATCATTTCAGTGTGCAGGAATTCATGCCAAGTTCTTGCTCTCTATAACTGTTCCCTCATCTATAAAAAGGAAGCCAGACTCTAGATAATTTTCAAGGTACCTCTCAAGGTAGATTTTTTTTTAATAGGCAGTCAGGAATTAGGATAGGCAGTCTGCACTCTATGCAGATAAAGAAGAGTACATGGCTAGAGTGGGTTTGGTGTGCATGCATCAAAGAATGCAGTACCCTCCCTAGCTGGATGCTTTTGTTGGGAAAAAGCAAAGCCAGCATGGACTGGGAAGGTGGGACAGGCTGTGAAGACTGCCCCTGAGCAAATCTGCGAGTTTCCATGCATGCCAGAGGAAACACAAGACAGGAAAGGCAGTGGGCTCAGTGTGCCACACTGAAAACAATGGTCTTTCAAAGCTTCATTGGCAAGGGGAGAGTTGAAGGTCTGGGAAACTTGGTCAGGAAAACCTTGGGGCAATCTGTATAAGAATTGATGAGGAATTAAGTCTAATGATAATAGTGACGGCTCCTTTAATCCTGTCATTTTTAATGGTCTGAGCAGCACTACCATATCATTCAGCATTGCGCAGTGAAAGGTTTTGATTTTGAATATGGACTGATGTTGAGGCTTCAGAGCTGCTTAGCACAGGGCTCCACCCCAGCTGCTTCCTCCTTAAACCCTCCCAGCTTCTCCTATTACCACCACACATGCACACTGGTTTTTTTTTTCTCCCCTCCCTTCCCTTCCCTTCCCTTCCCTTCCCTTCCTTCTTTCCTTCTTTCTTTCCACCAGGGATTAGAACCCAGGGGTATGTAACCACCAAGCCATATTCCCAGACCTTTTTAAAAGTTTTTTTAAATTTTGAGACGGGAGTCTCACCAAGTTGCTTAGGGCATCGCTAAATCGCTGGCTTTGAACTCGTGATCCTCTTGCCTCAGCCTCCCAAGCCGCTGGGATTATGGGCATGTGCCACGTGCCCAGCCATGCACACTGTTTCGTTGCTCACTATTGCCTGTGTCAGCTCTCTGAGTATAAACTTAAGGAGAGCAGGGACTTGTTCTCCTTGTGTCTGTAGAACAGGAAACTGCCTGACATGCAATTAACTCCTCAAAGAGCATTTGTTGGATTTAAGGGAGAAAATAAACTATTTCTAGGGAAGTGTGGCAAATCATCATTTTGTCAACAATATTGATTCGTTGAGAGGCCAAGTGATTGTTTAAGTCACTCTGGTATTTTTGAATCCTGGCCAGTGCGGAGGTATTGGAAGGGAAGATAAATAGGAGCGAGAAGGAAATTTGGGGAGGATGTCAATAGAGTTTGGTGACTGACAGCTATGAAGGTTGAAGAAAGATTATTCAAAGAGGACTCAGAGGCTTGAAGCTGCACTGGCTGGGAGCACGGTGGCACCAGGAGAGGAGCAAGGAAGGCTGGGAAATGGAAAAGTAAAGCCAGGGGTCATCCTACGGAGAAGGAAGTTTGCTTTCTAAAATGCAAAGTTAATTGATTTATGAATACTAATTTGTCACAAGATGAAATGCAGTAAATATATCCAGATTTGTTTGAAAAAAGAACAGTTAACCATAAGCCTCATGTTTAGGTTATTGCAAGCTGGCTCTAAAAGCCAGACTTATTGTAGTAGGAGTACTCAAATTGCATACCGTGTGTGTGGTTTTTCTTACTGTAGCTGGGTTGCGTATGATGGAGAAAATTTCTCTGGCAATCAGTACGTGTTGGAAGAAGGCCACTATCCTTGTCTCTCTGCAATGGGATGCCTGCCTGGGGCAACTTTCAAGTCTCTTCGTTTTATAGATGTGGTAAGTATGTCAGTGTGAACACAGGGTTTCAGAAATGTGTGGTCCACACAGCTCATGGTTAGAGCAGCGACCAGCAGCTAGAACTTTCTCAGAGGTTAAAGTTGGAGACAAGAGCTTTCCATCCTGTTACTTTTGGTCTCTTTATAAATCTGTAACATATAAACCATTTGCAGCTTTCTCGGACTTCAGGGGCAAGGTGTTAGGTTAGTCATTGGCCACTGTCATCATGGGTTAGTTCAAGGCCCCTCTCCTGTGTTGTTTTTCCCACACTTCCTACCATATTTCTATCCCTGTCCCCTTGAAGGGGACCCATTCTAATGTGTTTTTGGGATATAGCTTGGATATTCTTGTAAAATGTATGCTTTTAAAAGATCTGTATTCAGGCTTTCAATTTATGTAAATCTTATGCCACAATTCTCACACTTATAAATGTAACTACTTAACATTAAAAACTTTTAAGATTGTCTCCACTCATCTGTGGAGGTGGGGTCTAGACCCTGGACAATGAGAAAGTTGGTCTAGTAACATGAGTTAAATCCAGATAAGATGTAATGCTTTACAATCTAATACTTTTTTTAGAGTTATAATGGGAAGGGGAAGGGAGGGATAAGGGAGGGTAATTGCGGGGGGCACTCCTGGGGATAATTGTAATATCCAGAATATATGCACATTTTATATTATTTTGTTAAAATCTTGTAAGGTTGCTCAAAAATAAAAAAAATTAAAAAAAAAACATTTAAGAGCCATCCGTTTTGCTATATGTACATCTAGATTGTTAGTGCTAACCAGACGAATATTCCACCACCCTGGGTTATGTATTGAATCCTCATAAGGCATCCTGATGGGACTGTGTGGGAGTCTCTTGGGGCTATCTAGGGTGTAAAAGTGCTGGGTCTCACTTGGTGCTGCCACATCCCACCACTTATTCCTACTGGTGGGACACTCAAAGTTCCTGCTTCCCACATTGTCTCCACGGCTATTATTCTCTTTCTAAGTTTGATGGAACTGGTAGAAAGTATTATCTCATTGTTGGGTTGATTTGTACATCATTGTTAGTGAGGCTGATAACTTGTAATTTATTTCTCATTTGGGTTTTCTCAGTAAATTGCCAATTTATATCCTTTGCCCCACTCTTTATTTGGTTTCCTGTATCTTTTATTGTTGTTACTAGTTTGCAGAAATTCCTTGTAGTTTTTTAGACTATTATTATTACTCTTTGTTTGAGAGATTTTTCAAATGACTTCTATATGTTAACCCAGGTTACAGTGCCCCCTTTTGGACAGAAATTTTTCATTTTGATATAGTTGAAGCAATATTCAGAACAATGCAACTGCAAGATAGTGTTCAGATATTTAAATCTAAGTGTGTCTGTAGTTTTGGAAATTTTTATTAGTTCTTGGTAACTGATCTCATAAAAGCTTTAACATATGTAGTCCATGATTTTAAAGGTAGGAAGAACATGTGAGTCGGCTTTATATTGTCCTTGCCTGCCTGTTCAAATAATAAAATGGTACTGAGACATAAAAGTAGTACTGGTGGGGCTGGAGCAGTGGCTCAGCAGTACAGTGCTTGCCTGATATGCATGAGGACCCAGGTTCGAACCCCAGCACCATGTACACAACTATGTGTTGGAGCAACGGGAAACCAGATGAGAAATTAAATAAAATTGATTTTCTCTTTCTCTCTCACTGTCCCTCTCTCTTAAAAAAAATTAAAAAAAAAAGTAGTACTGGTGAAACATAAAATGTGGTAAGATTCGTTAGCTTACAGTTAATAAAATAATTCTAAAAGCTACCTTCAAGTATATTTGAGGTTTTCAAATGCCATTCATCAGCTAGAACTTGACATATATCTTCACATAATTCAGACCTTATAGGTGATGTCCTTTTAAATTTTGATACTGAGGAAACAGAGATATTAAGACTACACATTCTTGTGTGTGTGCAGTGCTGGGATTAAACCTGGGGCCTTATGCATGCTGGAAAGCACTCTGCTACTGAGATGCATCCCAGCCTGTACGTTTTTAATTGTAACTATTGTAACTTAATATATCAGAATTGTTTGATTTTTGATACCAATCTTGAGTGTTGGGAACATTTTTGGCATGCCATCTTAGAGAAGTGCAGTAAATGTATAAAGTAGTCAGACAACTACAATATTTGTCTTGTTTCTTCCTTGTATGTTTTATATAACCTAATTCCTAGACCATACAAACCACCTCCACACACTAATCCGCTCTGTTGACTGATGGACAAAATCTTTCCTACATGTCAGGGCATACCCACATAAACGAAGCAGTAAAGTGCCGCACCCTTGCCACAGAACTTTAGGCAGGTGGGGAAATAATTGTAATCCTCACCTACTTTTTTGATGTATCATTTATGATCTTAGGAGTGTCATCATTACAGCTTAGTCTAGGGTCATAAGGGTCTGTGATTTGAAAACAAACGTAAGCTGCCAACATTTCATTTTTTTCTTTTTCTTTTTTTTTTTTTAAGATAGAGGAACAGTGAGAGAGAGAGAGAGAGAGAGAGAGAGACAGAATCAGTTTTATTTAGTTTTTCATGTGGCCTTCGTTGCTCCGAGACTTTGCTGTGTAAATGTTGTGGTTTGATCCTGTGTACCTGCTCATGCCAGGCAAGCGCCGTAACCGCTGAGCCACCGCTCCAGCCCCCAACATTTCATTTTTCTGAAATCAGTGCACTTCTGTGCTGCTGTTCTCTTTAAAATGATTGACAGTTTGAAACTGGGGCTTCCATCTTGTTTTCTTTCCTCCCAACAATGACTCCTACAGCAAGGTTTGGGAGCGTGAGCATACAGGATCCTAATCTTATTAACAACTAAAACAGGAAACAAAAATAAAGACATTTGAAAGTAGCTGCAAGGGGACATCTCCTTAACCAGGAGTACCACCGTGCCACTGACACCAGACTGCCAGAGCCCTCTGTCCCTTGCCCTTTATGCCTATGGCTCTGTAGCCCCCATTTGTCTTGTGCAAAAAGGCTAAGGTGAAAATAAATTCTATAAAAGTGTTGATATCCCATGCATATACCCATTTCTCTGTGCCTGGGATCTTCCCCCCTCTTTTTAACACGATTTGCATCAACCTGCCTTTACACGGAGACACTTGCCGCCCGGTATCCTTTCCCTTAGCTGTGCAGCGCGTGACCATCCAGCCTTCCCAGGAAAGGGTGTTTGCGAACCGGCAGCATCTGGCCGTCTTGTGCTTTGTCCTTGTATCTAGATGATTTTCACATAAGCTTCCAATTATTAACAGATGAATAACAGAACGCTATTTTTTCTCCCAAACAGGAATTTTCTGAACCAACAATTATTCTTTTTGAAAGAGAAAACTTCAAAGGGAAAAAGATTGAACTTAATGCAGAGACAGTTAATCTCCAGTCCCTGGGATTCAACACACAAATACGCTCTGTTCAGGTTATTGGTGGCATGTAAGTCAGTTACCTACTTGTTAATCCAATAAAATAGTTTTTTTTTCTTCTTAAAGAGACAGGGTCTCATTGTGTTGCCCAGACTGAGCTCAAGTGATCCTTTCATCTCAACTTCCCAAGTCGCTGGGACTCCAGGCACGCACTGCCATACCCAGCAAAATAGATAATGTTTAAAACTCAGTTTAAATTTTTCTTAAACTCACAGATAATTGTATGTGTTTCGGGTACAGTGTGATCTATTGACGCATGTATGACTAAATCAGAGTAATTACCACATCCATCACTCAATTTAAAAAAAATCCCTTTAAAACAATTTTGAAATATACATTATTCTTCACTGTAGTTACCTTGTTATGAAGAACAAACTTATTCCTTCGGTCTGTTCCTCTGACTTTGTATCCATTGGCCAATATCTCACCCCACCCTCCATCCCCTGCCTATGGTAATTACCTTTCTACTCTACTTCTAAGAGCTCAACTGTGTTAGATTTCACATACACATAAGATGAGATCATTTGGTGTTTGTTTCTCTGTGCCTGTCTTACAAAAAAATGTTTGATTAGATTTTTCTCTTTCCTTTGTTACCTTAAATGAATGGAAATATAGCCCTTCCTTTTCTGTAAGGGTTAATAATGACACTTTTCCTAGTGGGAAAAGCCATGTGTAAACCATCTTTCATCTCCTTATCCAAATTTTCAGGTAAGAATTTTGTTTTTAACACTCTTGAAGTCCCTAGGGGAATTCTTTGTACATAAGTGCTCAGCAAATTTATGGGCCATCCTTTTTTAGCAAGGAAGAAAGAGATAGCTGAATTTTCTTATTCCTTTGAAAGACCAAGTCCTTTGATTTTGGAGCTAAGGGTTTAAGCTTTTCCTTTGACTAGAAGTGACTGACAGTTGGGAAGATTTTTAACTTTGACTAATTTCAAAATTGGATAGGATATGAAACTGAGTAAGTACCATCAATATAATAAGTATTTATAATAATGTTTTATTATGAGATGGCTAAAATAACATCTTAGTGTGTTCCAGGATTAAAAGTAGACAACATTCTCCCTGATGTATATGGCATATCAGCAGCAGAGGAGAACTGTGGGGTTTCTATGTGCCAGTCCATGGGATATACTGCTCTAGCCTCTGGGGGAAAGAACCTGAGTACCTTTTTAGCATTTATATGGACTTTACTCTTTTTTTAAATAAAAATTTATTTTTATTTAGCACTTAGTAGTATCACACACTAAGAGTTTTGCAAATATTAACTATATAACTATATATTTATTGATTTATTTATTTTAAAGTGAGAGAGATTACCGTGAGAAAGAGAGAGAGAGAGAGAATCAGTTTTATTTAGTTTTTCATGTGGCTTTCATTGCTCCAACACTTGCTTGTGTACATGGTGCTGGGGTTCAAACCTGTGTCCTCGCGCATGCCAGGCAGCGCCATAACCACTGAGCCACTGCTCCAGCCCCAAATATTAACTATTTAAATAAAGATTCATAAACTCAGCATGTTTTATGGACAGCTCTCTGGAAGGACTGAGGAGTCCTGCTGAAAGGCCATCTTTATTTCATTGTTTTATTGGAAGAAAAGTTTCACCTATTTCTTTTCAAGGACAGATTTTTTTGCATTCATACCAAAATTCTGCTATTTGTCAAAAAAAGGCTACTTTAAGTGTTCTAGAAAATAGTTTCATCCCCCCACCAATGTATATTTGAAATATAAAGTTCAGCCCAGAAATTGAAAGCATTCTAAAAATAAATGTAATTGTTAGGGTCCATTGTCAAATGGAAATTTCCATTTCTTATGGTTATTTCCTTTTTTTCCCCTAGATGGATTACTTACGAATATGGCAATTATAGAGGTCGACAGTTTCTGTTGTCACCAGCAGAAGTACCTAGTTGGTATGAATTCAGTGGCTGTCGCCAAATAGGTTCTCTACGACCTTTTGTTCAGGTATGTTTTTCTTCTCCATGTTGTGAAGACTCTTCTCTGAATTTATTTTTCTGTTTTGTAAATGCAAGTTGATTTTTTAGTTTCTGAAATTTGAAATTGGCTCATCCTCCACCCGCTTAGTATTGGGGCGACATGAGGTGTGGCTGCTTCAGAAATGCTATCAAACCCAACATCAGACATCAGATGTCCCAAGCTCTGGTTTGTCCATAGGCAGGCTCCATGCTCCAGGCACTTTGAAATGTTGTCAAACTCTTATCATTGAGAAAATCTTAAAACCTCTGAGGCTGTCTAATACCGTAATTATCTCTAATCCATACCTCAGTTTGGCTTCCTCCAAATATTAATGCTTATTCAGTGCTTCTAATAGCATAGCTTATATATGACTATTGTTGGTTTTTTTTGTCTCCTAGAAACGAATTTATTTCAGACTTCGAAACAAAGCAACAGGGTTATTCCTGTCAACCAATGGCAACTTAGAGGATCTGAAGCTTCTTAGAATACAGGTCATGGAAGATGTTGGTGCTGACGATCAGATTTGGATTTATCAAGAAGGATGCATCAAATGCAGGGTGAGCTTTTAGGATCAGACAGGGGTCTAGAATACCTTTGCCAGGAGGTGGTGACTCATTCTTTATTATGCTTTTGATCTTTCCTCAATTAGATGCTACTTAGGATTCCTGGAGTACTTTCAGAAATAAATTAGAAGTTTTTCTCATGAAGATATTTACCAGCTCTGATAGAACTAGTCTTAGGATCTTAAAATGGGAGGTAAATATAGCACTGATCCAAGATAAGAGTATTTATATCTATACTTGGTTTTTGTATAGTAAGAAAGAGGAAATGATTATGTTTTTCTTCCCCTTTCCTTAAGCCACTTATTGTGAAAGTAAGCTATAGCCTCAGCACATCAACAAGGATCACTCCTGGTCTGTTTGTTTTGGAGAACTCACAGCATAGGATGAAGGGTGAAGAGACTCCTGGTTCCTAATGGTCACACACTGTGAAGCGGGGGATGGCCAGTCGCCCTCTTGCATCACTCCTGTCCGGACAGATATTTAAAAGCTGAATGTAGTCAGGTTTTATGAGAGAAGCTCATGCTTCTGTTGTAGGCATCTTCTTTGCTCCTTGACTTTATGGGCTTGACTGTTGGCTCTAGGTATTTTAAAAACTTGGTGTCTGTGAGTCAGGAGCAGGCACACAGCCTTATGGGGAGCAGCACATTTGCTCACTGGTTTGTGGAGCTTGAGGGGGAATCACCCTTTCCTAAACACAAGTGCTGTTTAAACAGGCACAGAAGCAGAAGCAGAAGTAGCTCTAACCTAGAAGCATGAAGAGAAGCCCACTTCTGCCTTGGAGTTATCTTAAACAACGCAAGAAAGCAGTGCTTCCAGCCATGATTTCTAACAACGTTTCAATGAAATGTTCAGTTGATTAGATCAGTGAGAAAAATAGTGTCATAGATGATCACCATGCTTTCACCTAGATATAGAATAGTACATTTGGTTATTTATTTTTTGTAGTGCTGGGGCTCAAATCCTGGACTTGGCACATGCTAGGCAAGTGCATTATTACTGAGCTTCATCCCCAGTCCAGAATAGTATGCTTATTATTATTATTATTTTAAAGAGGGAGGGACAGTGACAGAATCAATTCTATTTCGTTTTTTCATGTGGCTTTCATTGCTCCAACTCTGTGTACATGGTGCTGGGGTTCAAACCCACATCCTTGCACATGCCAGGCAAGTGCCTTAACTGCTGAGCTACTACTCCAGCCCGAAAATAGTACATTTATAATGAGCTTTAATTTTTTTTCATTTTTATAACACTGTTGGTGTGTGAGCATATGACTGCAGTACACTGTTTATATATTAAGGGTAGATTCATTCCAGGGAAAAACTTAAAATCTTTGCATTAAAACACCCTCTAGTGAACTTATAATTTTTTCTTTCTCTTTTTATAGCTGATAACATGCCTATTTAGGAAATTTTAGACATTCCACATGAAGGAAAGACAAGAGAAGCTAATAAATGATTTCAGGTTTTAAAATAATATGCCCTATAGCCACTCCAGTTCTATAGCGTTAGAAGTGCAGTCATATACCAGAAGGTCAGGCCAAGTAGAGGCAGGTATGGGTGCAGGGGTAGAGACGTTGTCACCCACCTCAACTCAGATTGGTCACTTTTTTTTTGTACCAGGGATTGAACCCAGGGGTGCTTCACCGCTGAGCCCCATTCCCAGCCATTTTTATATTTTTTTATTTTGAGACAGGTTCTCACTAAATTGCTTAGGGCTTTGCTAAGTTGCTGAGGCTGGCTTTGAACTTGCGATCCTCCTGCCTTAGCAGACTGAGCTGCTGGGATTACAGGCGTGGGCCACCATGCCTGGTTATATCAGCATGATGGGCAGTTTTAATGTCCCGAGACTTGTCTAATAGTACTAAAAAGTCTTGCAAAGGGCAAAGTCTCTTATGATGGATAAGAATTGAGAATTTTCCATTACTTATACCATCTGATATAAAAGACATAAATATTTGTTGTTTGTTTCTAGTTATTCTAAGAGCTGAAATGCCTCATGTGGAATTAAGCTAGGAACTACAATAATTTTAAAAGTTAACTTTAACCCGAAGAACAGTTGTCTCTTTCTCTAATGCTTTGTTTTTATCCTCCACACAGATAGCAGAAGACTGCTGCCTGACAATCGTGGGCAGCCTGGTAACATCTGGCTCAAAGCTGGGCCTGGCGCTCGATCAGAGTGTTGACAGTCAGCTCTGGTGCATGAAGCCAGATGGCAGGATCCACAGCAAGCTGAAGCCCAATTTGGTTTTAGATATCAAAGGTAAGGATTATTTCCTTTATTATAATGCACCTTGCTTCAGTTAAGAAAAAAATCTCCTCTGAAAGTGATGAGTATATTATGAATAATGTTTTTGTTAGCTTTTTAATCACTGTGACTAAAACACCTGACAGGAACAACTTAAAGGAGGAAAAATTTTTTGCAGGGACTCACAGTTTTCTAGGTTTCAGTCCATAGATGGCTGACTCCATTGTTCTGGGCAAGCAGAACATCATGGGGGAAGGACCTAGTAGGGGAAAGCTATTCAGCTCATGGTGGGGACAAGAAGAAGAGAAAGAGGGAGAGGGCAAGGGGCAATAGGAGAGATGCACCAGTCCAGGATACGTCTTCCAGTAGTGACCCTCGTACTCCAGCCATGTCTCACCTGCATATAGTCACCACCCAATCAGTCCATTCAAATTAGGATGGACTCATTAAGTTACAGCTCTCCATGTCTAATCATTTTGCCTCCAAACGTTCTTGCATTAACACAGGAGATTTGAGGGACATCTAAGAGCCAAACTGTAACAGTAAGAGAGCCCCTACTGGGTGCCAGCCATTGTGTTGAACATGCACATACATTAGCTATGAAATCTTTATAGCACCCCTAAGAGGTCTGTGTTCTCTTCTTTCCTCCTCCCTGCCTTCCAATTTCAAGCTCAAAAACCTGAGGCTCAGAGGCATTAGTCAGTTTGACCTTGATCTCACACCTGTGAGTGCTAATCTGGGATCTGGACACTGGCTGATTTCTGAGTATCTTTTAGGTACTGGGGATTGAAACCAGGGCCACATGCATGCTAAGCATGTGTTCTTTCACTGATCTACATCCCAACCCTTTTTTATTATAAAAGTAATAAGCTAAAAGACTGTGGTCTTAGCATAGTTGATGGTTCTCATGTATATACATGTAGCCTTTCATTGAAAAGATCTAAGATCTAACAGGGATTAAAACAGGAGGATTTCAGTGGAACATGTGGTCAATGAACTTTATCCAGGGTGAACTGATGGTGTTTCTTAGGAAGAGTAACTTGGGCCAGTGGTCCTCAAACCATATCTGTAGCAGAATCTGAAGGGCTATTAAACACAGGCTTCTGGATCGTATCCTCAGAGTTTCTGATTCAGTAGATCCGGGGAAGGCCCAAGAATTTGCTTTTCTAACAAGTTCTCAGGTGCTGCTGTTGCTGCTGATTTGAGGACCACACTAGGGAACCATCGATGGTACTTCAAAAATAACAGAAAACAAGACTGACCTAGCTGCTACTGGAATTCAGAGAACTAGCGTTGCCATATACAAGCAAATGAAAGCAGTGTATTCATGTCATCTTGGACAGTTCTGCTGTGAATTATTAATGGGCAATTTTCTACTTCCTATCAAGAGAGCCACAGCATGGTTGTTTTGTCACATAGTGAATCAGTGATAATGTGAACATATTTCACTACATGCTCCATTCTAAACCACTGCTAGAAGCTGGTTCAATTTTACTTTAATCGGAGCTCTAGGTCAATGCCATCATTAAAAACTATGCAAGGGTAAAACAACTATAGTCTTGTTTTTAAAATACTTCTGGATAATGAAAAATATAGCCAGAGCATTTATATTAGGGGTTTTGATAGCTGCTTGGGTCAGAAGTGCCTGTCAATTCTGGTGATGTCCAGGCAGCTAGAGTGACCAGCCCACTTCATGGTGGTATTGGAATCACAAAGAACTTGAGAAGTTGGAGAGGTGCTCAGAGATGCAGATAAACCAAGTTGAATAAGGCAGAGGCTGAGCACAAATTAAGAATCATGACTGCAGACTGGATGGGGACCAAAAAATCATATAAAATGGACAGAGGTCCCTTGGATAGGAGAAAAAAATTTTAACATTCAGAAAATAAACAGTAATAGATAGCATACATCCCTCATAGCACATTTGGTACAACAGATTTGTCTTAATACATAGACAAACAAAATACCCATTTTACAGAAGATAACTCGAAATTCAAACTGGCTAAGAATCATTGACCCAAGCCTTTCTTTATTCTTATTTTAATCAACTCTGTGGCACTTCTCATTCTATGTAAGACAGCTTCAAAATCCCCACAGAAGACAAAAAAAAAAAAAAAGTGACAAATTAAAAAAAAATAGAATTTTTGAGGAAATATCAGAACATTTAATCCCAAAAGGAAGGCTGAGCAAACCTTCATGTTTCTTAGAGGTGTAATTAGTTCCCTATGTCCAGGGTATTGGTCATTATAATCCTTAGAGCATATCTTCTTTTGTTCCTTCAACAGCATTCCTTGGGTTCCCACCAGGTGGCAGGCTGTGTGCTGAACAGTGGGAAGCCACTGCCTTGGTCCTGACCTGAGCTTGGGACTCCAGGAGGTTCTTTGTAGGGCTACACTTTCAAGCTCCAGAACCTTTTCGTAGAATACATTACATAGTGGCCATGTGCCTCTTGAGTAAGGACAGTGGCCTGTATATTTGTGAGCTCTCAATATGTAGTATGCAATAATTACTTAATCTCTTTATATATGGAATTTAAAGTTCTCAGTGTGTGGGAGAATGGTGCCATCTTCTGGACAGGAAGGAGTAGGGCACAGACCACACTGAATGGATGGGAAATGAGCACATCTCTCCTCTTCCATGCACTTCATTGGAGCCTGTGATTTTCACTAGCTACCCCAGAACCATTATTTACTTGTTAAATTGCACTAAGATTGAGTGTCTTTCTTAGCTCCTTATTTTGGTAGACAGTATTTTTACAGCCCATGTATCTTATGGTAACAGTGCAAGCTGATTCATGTTCACTTTAAAAAACATCAAAAGTCTGGCAGGATTGTGCTATAAGTAGATGAATCAAACAACTATGTATATCACAAAAACTAAAAATGAACCGAAGTGGGAATGATGTCTTCCAGGCAATATCTTTCTATTGTCACATGTTTTAAGGGAATACTAGTGGTTTCTTTTAAATAGGATGTAAATTTTGTTCCTAATTTTTCTTTATCAGTTCTGCTTGCCAAGAACTCCAATGTAACTGTGATACAGCAACCCTTCCCAGTGATACTGGCAGGCATGTGTGTGTTCTCAATACAAAGGTGGCATAGATATGATAGGACTATTGGTAATGGTGGGGTCATTTGCATTGTTTATACTTGCTGTATGGGATGGTCAGTTTTTAAAAAAAAAAAAAAACCAAAAAACCCACAAGTAATGTCTTCCTACCTGTTTCAGAATACATGCCAATAAAGAAAGGTGTTTGTGCTTCAGCTTTGCAGTCGTTTATACTCTCCATCCCCATCCCTCCCGTACTATCTTCAGTACCATGTAGTCCAATATAAATATTCCTGGTTTTTCTTTGCTTTTGTCTTTTGTGGTGTTGGGGATTGAACCCAGGGCCTCACAAATGCTAGGCAAGTGCTCTACCTCTGAGCTACACCCTTAGCCCTGAAATGTACCTATGGGGTAGGGGGATATGCCTGGCATCATTGAATTCTTCATAAAGGCAAAAGAATGGATTAAATTATTTCTCAAGACTTCATGAGTCTAATTAGAATTGGTGTAATACACACAAAAAATACATTAAGATCTCTAATATTGGGCTGGAGCGGTGGCTTAGTGGTTGGAGTGCTTGCCTGGCATGTGCAAGGACCCAGGTTTGAACCCTAGCACCATATATACAACTAAGTGTTGGAGAAACAAAGGCCAGATGAAAAAATAAATAAAATTGGTTCTCTCTCTTACTCTATCCCTCTCTCTGTCTTCAAATAAATAAATAAATAAATATCCCTTATCTTGGGCTCTAGTGGTAGTTCACTAGTGTAACAAGCACAGATCCTGGGTTAGATCCCCAGTACTACAAAACAACAACTATAATCTTGAAGAATGAAAAAGAAGTCCCTATGCCTTGACTACTTTCTGAAACCTCAGTGGAGTATGCTGTGTCTTGAAGAGTGTACAATTTACTAGTACATATTACCAACTTAGAAATCAGAAGGCCCCAGGTACCTTGCCCCTATACATTATATTCCATCTGCATCTAGCTGGAGAGGCTCTCGACTATCAGTGAGATAAACCATTTTCCCACAGAAGTGTAAGCAATGACTTCCTTTCCCAGCTGCCTAGGTCTATCATGCAAGTTTCAGACTTTTTTGATTCTCTGTAAATGATTTAAAGGAGAGAAGCAGTTTATTTCTTCTTGGCCTTAAGATGAAGCATGATTTCAATACCAGTCATGTCCTGCATCCAGACACCCAGATTTTTATTTCTTTGGAGCCCATGGCGATACATCTTTGTGCAGAGGCTTATGCTTAAAAAAAGATGGTTTTTGAAAGGTTGTTTATTCCATACTGGAAAAAGGAAATCAGAATCAGATAACTTTTTTTGTTTTTTTTGTTAATGATACTTCTTCACTGAAAGAAGTTATTTTAAAGCTAAAGTGTCTGAAGTTCCCTGTAAGTACCCTTGAAAGTCTTACAGACATTCTGGTAAAAAAGTTACAGGGTTCATGATACTACTTTTATAGTGCAATGGTACTCAGCATCACTCTCTTCTTTTTTTCACTCTTTGAGCTTTATGATTATACATATTAGTTGGGTTCATCCCGATGAACTGGTACATGCATGTAAACTAAATTCAGTTAATGATCCTCCTTTTTTCCTCCTGTCCTTCCTCCCTTCTCCCCTTCTCTTCTACTAGACTTCCTTTAGCTCATCTATTAATGTGCGTTCAGTTAGTTCTTTGTGTAATCTTATCCTTCCCTCCTGCTTTCTGCTTTCCATTATTTTACTTTAGCTTCCACATGTAAGGGAAAAACATTTGACCTTTGAGTTTCTGAGTTTGGGTAATTTCACTTAGCATGATGTTATCCATTTCCATCCATTTAATGGCAAATGCCACAATTACATTCTTTTTAATAGCTGGTACTCAGCATCTTAACTGCTAGGGATTTTCATATGCCAACCGAGTTCCCAGTGGCAGGGTTGCATCCTGTCCCTGTGCATACTTCTGGGTGTCATTAAACCCTCCCCTTTGACCTAGCACAGTCATTTTTTCATTATTCATGCAAAACCTGTTACCTCCCAAGCCACTCCCACTGCCTTTTCACCACTGTCAGGTCTGCCTTATTCCTCATACTGTCTCAGATCCATGAGCTCACCTCTGCCTCCACCTTAGTCTCTTTGCTCTTTCCCTTCTTTAGACTTTTCCCTGTTGCCTCCATTTTCAGACATGGTAAGAGTTACTATGGACTGACTTTTAAGAATCTGATAAAAAGGGAGCGCCATAAGGTAGGCTATGCCAAGTGAAGTTGCTGGAGCCCCACGATGAATTTCAACAGATTTGCCTGTAACAGGTTGAGCCTCCCATTCTCAAGGAGTTCAGGGCGTCCTCCCTGCTGTTTCCGTGGAGCTGCAGTTTTGAGCCCTGTTTATTACTTTTGCAGTAAAGTGTTGGCATGAACTGTGTCTGCTGTTGCCCCTTCACCTGGGTATATTTCCTTTTTTCTTTCTTTCAGGAGGTGCACAGTATGATCAAAATCACATTATCCTCAACACGGTCAGCAAAGAGAAGTTAACACAAGTGTGGGAAGCCATGGTCCTATGAGCCTGAACAAAGAATGAAGGAGGAAATTTTCTGGGTCTTTTCAGTTGCCTTATTTAAGAAACAAAAGGACAGTGCTGATGGAGGAGACAGGCAGAACGTGGACTGACTCCTGCTTCCCTCTTGAATGACACTGCTGTGGCTGGGAGAATCAGCTCGTCTTTTCAAAAGACTGTAATAATTTTAAACCAATATTTGTCCTCCTTTCATTTCTTGCCTTTCATTTTCTCTCAGTAGCTACTTAAACAGGTTGCATCATTAGCAGCTTTGGGATGTATATGAAGACTTCAAAACTATGGAATTTAAAATTATTTCCAAAGATGATAATGGAAAGAACAGGACCAAATTTATTGACTTTGTGGATGTAAAAATCCCTTACACTTTAAAGGGAAAGGTAAAAGCCTAAGTGTGTAAGGTAAAAGACTGCTGGACATCTGAGAAACATGCTTTTTACGCCTGTACCTTTGGTCCTTGGCCTTAGTGTTTTCTAGAACCATTAATTATGCTTGCTAATAAAGTGGGGAAGCCTTATATGTTCAGAAATATTATAAGGAACTCAACAAGTATAAATACTATTTTATTTTAGCTAATTTTAAAAATTAGTAAATTTATGGAATTTTATATCCACATCTGCTAAGATTTATTAGCAGAATTTGGATTATTCTAGGGGCTGCTCTATAATGTCACAAATGAATGTTGAATGCCTTTCTTATAGCTGCTGCTGGAACAGTATTATCATGGCCTAATTTATTAGCCCCTCCTTACTTATCTGCAAGTCCTGAAGCCATGTTCTACAGTTTGTTTTGCTAAATTCAGACCTTTTAGCCTAATTTCCAAGCACAACTGGGTAGAACAGGCTTACGTCTGAAGATACTGGGGATACTGCAACCCTAAAATCAATTCCTTTTGGTAGCAGAAAGAGAGGTGTGCAAAGCTCCAGGGGATGACAAGCACTCATGTCCAGAAAGTGAAGAAGAGACCCTAAGGGTTGGTGTTGGTCAAATGTTAGGACTCTGAGAACCTCTGAATGCAGTAAGCAATTCAAAAATGCAAAGAAACTTTCACTTGCTGCTCTGTTGGTTCTGGTTTCTAACAAAATATTAAAATGCTAAATGTTTCCTTCAATACATCCTCTGTTTTGTCTTCATCACCGAATACTGGTGCTCTTGTCACAAGTAGAACAAGTCTTGTTTCCATTTCATCTGTTCAGGCCTGTTTCCAATTCTGAAATGTGATCCTCCCTGAAGTTCACGGTAGGCAACTATGGTCATTAAAATAATTTACCTTCAGTTTTAAAATAACGTTTGCACATGTACAACAGCTTCAGCATGTCTGTCTTGTTCTTAGATGTATAGCTCTGATTTTAGGCGTTTTGTGTAGAGCGTTACAGTATGGTGGGGTAAGATATTCTATAATAACCTGTGCTGAATTTCTCTCTTGAATAAACTTGTTTCTGGTTAACTACAGTGATGAAATCTCAGAGTCCATTCAGTAGTCCTCATCTAACACTCCTAAGAGTCAGTCAGCTGATTAGTAACAAATGTCTGAGGAAGTAGGATGAGGTGGGCTTGAGGGGTCCTGGTGTGGCATTCCCTGAACAAGAGGGCAAGTAAGGTTCTGGCTTACCTACCCTCTATCTAACACCTAACCCCTCATTACTGCCTGGGAGTCCTCTGGGACAAGAGCTGAGAGTGTTCCAGGTGGCAGTTAAGAGCAGCTACTATTTACAAATGGAAAAAACATCTTTTTCTTTTGATGTAAATTTGTATGAGGACAAATCTAGCAAAAAGTCTATATCCAACATGCTGCCAAATGAGTGTCTTAAACAGGATTAAACAAAGTACAAATCCTCTCAAAACAAGTCTGCATTAAAAACTAGAAGCAAGTATCAAAGGTCTGATAATGGGGATGAGCACAATAGTCAATAAAAAACATTCACTTTAATGGAGACACTAGAGGTTCAGAAGCACACACTGTGACTGATGGGTGTATTGCAGAGATACCTAAATGCAGTCATATGAGGTCAGATAATGGCCAATTAGACTCCATTGGAATGGTGGAAATTTCCCCAGAAAAGTTCCCAGAGAAGCATTTTTAATTACTGAAAGAGGCCCAGTCCTTATGCAAATCTGTAAGGGTTTTAAAAAGTTGAAACTTTAGCCTTGCCTTTGAGTATTAAGAGAATAAGCAATCAAATCACAGATCAGGTTTTTATATATGACCCTAAGAGATTCAGAACTTCTAAATCTGTGATAACCACATCAGAGTGGTGGGGAATAAAAACAAAAGTGTGTTAGCTTTCTGTTACTATGACAAAATACCTGAGATATTCAAGTTACAAGGAGAAAATGTTTACCTTGGCTCATAGTTTGGGGTAGTTCAGTTCATAGTCAGTTGACTCTATTGCTTTTGGGCTATGGTTAGGCTTCACATTGACCTCATGGATGCTAGGAAACAAAGAGAGGCAGGAAGACCCTAGGATCCCAATATCCCTCCCAAGGGTATGCTCCCAATAATCTCCCTCCCTCTCACTAGGTCCCAAAGGTTCTACCACCTCACAAGATGGCCACAGTATGGGGACAAAGACTTTAACACATGGGCCTTTGGGGGACAGTTCAGATCCAAACTATAGCATTCCACCCAGACCCCAAAGACTCAAATCTGTCTCACAATGCAAAATGAATTCCATCCATCTCCAAGAGTTCTCACAATCTTCACAGTTCTACCACTGATCAAAAATCCAAGTCCAAAGTCTCCTCTGAGATTCAAGGCAAACTCTCAGTGGTGAGCCCCTGTAAAAATCAAAAGAACATAACATTCCAAAGTACAATGGAACAGGATAAATATTCCTATTCTAATAGGGAGGAAGAGGGGCATAAAAAGGAAGGATTGGAAAAAGCAAGACTGAAACCCAGCAGGGCAAACATTAAATCCAGAACAGATGGTAGTATGACATGAGCTCCAAAGTGCTTGGACAGAATCACCCCTACGGTCTTAGTGCTTGCAGAGCATATGACTACTCTCAGGCTCTCTTTCTCACCAGTACCATCTCCTGACAGGCATTCCATATACCTGGCATTTATCTCCACTGCTACTTCAGCTACACTCTGAAGCTTCATGTACTGCCCAGTTTGGAGCTGCCTGCAGGGACTCTGACCCTAACCTATATTGCCTGGTCTCCCAGGTTTTCCTCTAAAATCTTGGTAGAAGGCTCAAGACCCAAAAACTCTTGCATTCTGCATGCTTGCAAAACCAGCATCAGAGGACAACAACAGCTGGCAGCCATATACAAGCTGGTTCAAACCACTGCCATAGTGGCCTGAGTGCCTAGATGGCTAAGTATAGGAAATAAATCCTGGAGAAACAATTCCATAGGTGGCTGTGTGTGTGCAGTGTGCCCTCAGGGCTCTCCCCTCAAACCAACCTTGTATCAAGTTTAGAACTGACAATTCTTGAGATGCCCTGAAGGCATCTTTCTTATTGTCCAAGTGCAAAGTACTTGTCTTCTCTTTAGTGGTCCTGATCTCTTCAGCACCCTCCTTGGGAGCACCTTGAATGAGCTCCTTTTCTAGACAGACTGCAAATTTTCCTAAATCCTGCCCCACTCCTGGCTCCTGATTCTTACTATAAATTTGGCTAAAAGCAGTCAGTAATACCTATGCTGCTGCCTGAATACTGTGCTGCCTTGAAATTTCCTCCTCCAGATAAATTAGTCTGTCACCTTTAAATTCGGTCTTACTTACATAGTCCCAGGGAATGGACAAAATGTAACAAAGTTCTGTGCCAGACTGCAACCTAGATGGCTTCTGGTCCAGTTCCTACTAGTGTCCTTATATTTGAAACCTCATTAGCAGTCTTTTTTTTTTTTCTTTTCATTAGCAGTCTCATTGTCTACATTCCTATCAGCATGTTGGTCTTGTCATCATCACTAGAATCACCCATTAAACTCCAGTTATAGCATTCTAGGCTTTCTCTAGTCTGCTTCTCCAAACTTTCCTAAATTTATCCTGCAAACTAATTCCAAATGCTTCTGACTCCAATCAGTATAGTCACAGCAAGGATCCTACTTCTTGGTACCAATTTTCTGTGTTAGCTTTTTATTACCATACTAAATACCTGAGATAGTCAATTTATAAGGAGGAAATGTTTATGCTGGCTCAGTTTTGTAAGTTTCAGCCCATAGTCAGTTGGCTCCATTGCTTTTGGGCCTATGGTGAGGCAGCATATCACAATGGAAATGAAGGTGGAGGAAAATGCTCACTTCATAGCACCCAAGAAATAAAGAGGCAGGAAGAAGCCAGGATCCCAATATCATCTCCAAGGGCACTCTCCCAATGACTTAACTTCCTCCCATTAGGTTCTGCCACCTAAAGGTTCCACCAACTCCCAATATTGTCATGAGCTGGAGACTAAGGCTTCAACACATGAAGTTTCAGTTGCTGGAAGGGACAGTACCACAGAAATCTGCAAAACTGGTGTGAAAGAGCAGCTTAAAAGGAGTATGCAATTCTGAGTGATGACAGACAAGTCCAAGTACTAATATGTCTGCATCAACAAAAGTTATTGGCAAGAAAAAAGTATGTGTGTGTTTTAAGCACATCATAGAACTTATAATCTAATACGGAAAAATGTTTGAGGGGGATTACTAAAAATTTGAACCACAAGCACTCACCAAGTAAGAAAGCCAACAATCACTAAACCACATACAGTATTTATTTAAACAACATTAATTACAGTCTTTCCTCGTGCATGTCCTCTTTCCACTTTTAGAAAGGCTTCTGGAACTTTAGAAAAAGGAAAGGTTTGTTCAATAACTGGCCGAATCTGAAAAATATAAGAAGAGACTGGTTGATCAGAACACCTACATCCTTCAAGGCAGATGTGTAAATTTCTTCACAAAATCCCTCAGGGCCAGTCTTTCTCAGGTCCCTCTCTAGTGTGCCTAGGTTAGGAGCTCATGTCCACTGTACCTGCTGCCTCCACCCCACCAGTGTAAGTTGGTCAGGCCAGAGAATCCTCTTCTATGTCCTACGACCCTCTCAGCTCCAATCTCACACTGCATTTCCTAGTCCCCCAGTCTGCAGTGTGTTCTCCTTTTGAATTGCTACAGGGACCATGGGCCCTTCTTAGAGCTACACTTGTTATAACTGAGAACACATCTTGCTAACAACCTTGGCAACTGAGAACAACATCTTGGTGCGTAAGGGAAATAGCAAAGTGGTGGGGGGCTGCCCCAAGCTCCCTGCTGCTTGTCCCCCTGGTCCCTTTACAGATAGTGCATATGCAGTAGAGTTGTTTTTTTTTAATTGTTAAATGTTTGACTATCTACTAAATCAGAATATAAAGCACCTATGGTATAGAAAGCTGCACCTCTTTTGTATCCCCCCACCCAACAACAACTCATGCTATACAGTAGGAGCTTAATAAACGTCACTCAGGTGAAAACCAAAATGTGGGATACAGAAGTCTTAAGTGAGTTATCTGGGTTTCGAGAGAACTTATCCCAGACTATAGCTGTCCTGGGAGGCTCTGCTAAACAGTGGCACTGCTGGTTAGAATTTATAGGAAGCCATTTCAGCCAGCTCACGGTTAAGAGTGTTGCTGGTTCTTTTCACCATACCATTACTACTGTCACCAATCTCCTTCTGAAAGTAGGTCCCAGGCAACACCCTCTCTTCCCATGCAAAAATCTAATCACACTCTTCCTTTTCAAAACTTCAATCAGTAATTATCCACTAGGTCTCATTGGACTGCCTCCAAAAGCTCCACTGAGAGGGATAAGCTGTCAGAGGCAAAAGCCAACTCATACATCTGACAACCATGTTCTTGTGGCAGTCAGATGCAAATGGTGCAATCTCCCCTGTGTGACGCTCAGAGCCCACACACCTGAAGAGCATCTCAAACTCCAAATGTTCCTTCTCCAAGGAGCTAAAAGTTCTTCTGTAACTGCAATCACAATAAGCTCATAATGGAAGCGGGAGTTGGCATGTTCTGTCCTTACTATGTGCCAGGCATTCTTCTAAGGGCTCTCTATAGTTTTACTTCATTTAAACCCCATAACCACCTCTGAGGTAGGCATTCCTATTATTCTCATCTATAAAAGAAGAAATTGAGGCACAGAGTTAAATAAATTGCTAAAGTCACACTTCTTGGTGGTAAGGCAGGATTCAAAGTGGCGCCAATGTATCTACTCTCACCACTACATGCTGAACCTTTCATTATCGTTTGCAGCTTTCTACCTCTGCCCCTAAAAGGGAAAGGTAGCCAAGGATAATAATGACATCAAAGCCTGCATGTTGGCCTATTTCACTTGTGCCAGCTAAGGATGTGGCCTCTAGACCCTGTGTCCAGGCCACCAAGATAACAGATGTATGGTACATGTGCCAACACATTCATCTGCCCATGGAGGACATTACTAATTGATAATTCCCCAGGAAGTCGAACATAAACTCAAAACTGTCCTCCACATCACAACCATTAAGAAATGATCCTATTGGCATGTTAGATGAAACCTATTTACATTCTCTGGTCAGAGAATAAGGCATTCAGGTTGACTACTGTATATCCCACAGGAAGCCTTCTGAACCCATCATTCTCCTTAGGCCTCTGGGACACTGTTTTCTGGATGCTGTTTATCTGGAAAAGGAATCACCTGAATGTATGCTGAAACTGCACTGTCCTAGGCCTCCTGTTGGTAAAACGAAATCAGAATCTCCAGAGATAGGGATGAGGACAGTATGTTTTAAAGAAGCTTCCCAGAAAATGTGTATACACACTACAGTGAAATTGCTGCAGCCTTCTGCTATATTCTCAGGGTTCTAAACTTGTATCAGACACATACTCATCCATTCCACAAACATTGACTAAGTGCCTGCCTTCTAAGTGGTAGGACTAATGCAGAACAGATACACAATACAGGCTCCAGTCCAGAATGCGCTGCACAAGTCATCGAGCTAGGTTCACTTCAGAGCTCTGCCCAGAGCCACAGATGCTGAACTGATGACCCAGGCAGCTTGCAGTGACTGCACACTTTGATCTGGCTGGTCAGGCCCATTGTGGCCAATAACCCAGGAGGGCTGACCATGGCATAATGAGTCATTCAGCAATTCCCATAAGTGACAATGAAAAAAAAAAAGCTTTCGAATTACAGGCAGGCAAATACCACTGTTGGCTGAATATGTGACAGCAAATGGAGATTAACTGGATAATGAGACAGTGTCTATGTACAGCCTCACATCAGACCTAGAATGCTTGTTTGTTAAGGACAAAGGGATCAGAGTTAAAATCCAGACAGGGGAAAGAAAGGTTACTCACAGTGAAGTGGGGACATTTATGTGATGACACTGCTATAGTCCACCTGGCACAGGGAGCCCTGTTATAAAGCAGGCAGGCACAATACCAGGATTCCTGCCACACAGACACCCAAGGCTCATAGCCGCAGGAGGCCTTGATCAGTCCTGGATCCAATTGTGGGGTCTCTTGAGTATACCTTACCTTCCTTAAAGGCTATGCCAAGCCAGGCCCCAAGATTTATCACCTGACATCCCTTCTACAACACAGGAACAAAGGGGACACTACCCTCCCTAAGTATGGCCTCACAATATTGTAGCTTACCAGCTGCTGGGCAAGCCCTCCTTTCTGAGGCAGAAACCTTCTCTGCCCCTTAAGGAACAGGTACAGAGAGCCTTCTCACCACAAAACACAGGACTGCTGGTAGCCAGAGGACAGAGGACATGGTATAGACAGCACTGGCAGTAGGCAAGAGGGTATCCCTCCACTTGTATTTTCCCAACAAGCAGTACAAAACAAAAGAACTAAAGTGGATCTAAATATCTGACAAGCCTGTTTTGATAGATTAGGAAGCTGATGTGCAAGTGGCTGGGCAGTAGGTGTAAAGTCAGAGCTGTCGGGAACAGAGCCAAAATTAGGACCCAGGTCCCCTGATTTCCTAACCAAATGGCACGGGTGTGGTTTGGGAAGCCAGCCTGTCCACTTCTTCCCTCAGCCCCTCAGCCTCATCTTTCATTAGGCACAGAAGCTGCAGATCTCAGAGGGGGAGCTGTGTGAGGACAGACTGACAGGTAATAGGCACAAGGGAGAATGAAGGGCTCCTGGTATGAGTCTAAATCCCCACCCCTGTGGACAGATACCAGGCACAGCCCCAGCACTACTTCTTGGACAGGTATGCCCCCACCTCTGTGATAGGCTTAGTGTTGAGGGTTGGTTGGTGTGAAGGGGAAGATGGCAATTTTAACTAAGTCTCTTGAGATAAGAAGAGGACATAAGGAAGAGGTGAATTTTGCTCCAATTTGCTATTTCTTACACACTTTCTGACCCTACCGGGAAAACTCAAAGCTGCAAGGCAGATGATAAGATAGGAGGGGACAGTAGATGAGGCTGCTCACCAAAGGAGTAAAGGGCCCACTTTGGAAAGCTCCTGGACTTGCCCCTAGATACTCCCCTGAGAAAACACACTCCTTCCAGCTGGAAGGTAAGAGAAAAACTCAGTATACATTTCCTCAGGGAAAAAATTTCAACAGTATCAGAAAAACTTCAGAAGCATCAAGCTAGGAGATTCATGAGATACATGCCATATCTGGCAAGCTAACCATCTCCTAGTGGTTCTTGGGATATAATCTCTAATCATTATACTTTCTATGGAGCAAAATCCAGCTACAACATGGAATGGCTAAATTATGCCATTCAAAAGAGGTATGGGGAATCATCTACCTCAGAACTCACTACATTATTCTTTAAAGCATCAGTGTCCAATCTGGCAGCCGCTGGACATATGTGGCTACTTAACCAAAAGAGAGGAAGCTGGGCACGGTGGCATAGGCCTATAATCCCAGTAATCTGGGAGGCTGAGGAAGAAGGATTACAAGTTCAAGGTCAGCCTCAGCAACTTAGTGAGACTCTCAGTAACTTAGCAAGAACTTGTCTCACAAAAATATAAAAAGAGATGGGTGATATAGCTCAGTGGTAAAGCACCCCTGGGTTCAATCCTCAGAAGCCCCCAAAAGTGAATAAATAAAATGAAAAAGTCAGTCTCTCAGTTGCAGTAGTCACATTTCAAGTGCTCAACAGTCACATGTGATTGGTGACTGTCATAACAGACAGTGCAGACAGAGAACATTTCTACCACTACAGAAAGTTCTAGTGGATAGTACTGTTCAAAAGGTAACTCAGTGTGGCCAACTGGTCTCTCCATACCCTACAGGCCAAAGCAGAGTGCTAGGTGCCTTTAGTAAATGTTCTGAATTGAACTCAAATAAGAAAGTTACACAGGAACTCTTTTTTTTTTTTTTTTTTTTTAAAGAGAGAGGGACAGTGAGAGAGACAGAGAGAGAAACAACTTTATTTGGTTTTTCACATGGCCTTTGTTGCTCCAACACTTTGCTGTGTACGTGGTGCTGGGGTTTGAACCCGGGTCCTCGTGCTTGCCAGGCAAGCACCGAAACCGCTGAGCCACCACTCCAGCCCCCACAGGAACTCTTTTGATGCTGGATAAATAAATAAACTTTATGAAGTCTGTGTCATTGCTCAACCAAGAAACTTTGCCTGGTCACCTAGGATTCTGAAGAGACCTGTGAGCATTAAATGCATGGCATCAAAAGGCTTTAATAATTCTATGAAGAATACACATACACACACACTTAAAAAATAAAAGGGAACCAGGTGTGCTGGTTCCTTGCCTGTAGTCCCACACTCAGAAGGATAAGCCAGGAGGATTATTTGAACCCAGGACTTCAAGACCACCCTCGGTAACATAGTGAGACCTCCATCTTAGGGAAAACAAGAAAAAAAGAGAGAGATAAAAGGGTAAAGAAAAACATCCTGTACTTGATCTCTGGGCATCTAGTTTCCCTTCTCACGGACAACCAATATTTCAAAATCCTTTCCCATCCTTTGGAGATATTTGTGGAACACAGAATAATGGTCTCCAGGGATATTTGTATTGTAATTCCCCAAACCTGTAAATATGTCACCTTACATGGCAAATGGACTTTGCAGATGTGATTAGGTTAAGGGTCCTGAGATGGGGAGATCATCACGGATTATCCAAGTGGGCCCAACAGAATCACAGTCCTTGTAAGAGGGAGGCAGGAGGGTTATAGTCAGAGAAACAGATGTGAAGCAGAAGCAGAGGTCATACCAACAGAGCCGCAAGTCAAGGAACACAGGGAGAACCCAGAGAAGGTGAGGAAACAGCTTCTCCCTACAAGGCTGTAAGAAGAATGCTGTAAGAAGAATGCAGCAAGAAGAATGCAGCCCTACTGAACTGTTTTGATTTCTGATCTTCAGAACTATGAAATAATAAATTTGAGCTGTTTTAAGCCACCATGTTTATGGTAATTTGTTAGAGCAACTGGAAACCAATATATGCACATGTGAGCAAATATGTATAAATATTTTCTCCCAAAACACAGTCATTCTTATCAGTAGCCAACTATGGTCTGATGAGTTTGCCTCAACACTTCCTCAAAGTCCTAAAGGAGTTACTGAGAAATACAAGAAGACATAATAATATACCAAGAATTCAAATTCCACCTGTGTAATGTTTGGATGATTATATGCAGAAGCCAAAAACAAAGAAAGCTGTATGAGGGATTTATTATTTAACTATTATTGCCTCAATCTTAAAAAGTAGCAAAAAGCAACAGAAGGAACTAGGGGTCAAGAGACCCAGCTGCATGACTTTGAGTATGTCATTTAATTTCTTAGGGCCACTGACTCTTCAAGTGTGACATAATGACAAGGTGGGGATGGGAGGTGAGGACAGTACACTAGAGAAGTACTGGATTTTTCAGTTTCTAATCTATGCTAATCAACGACATGCTTAGCCTGAATATAATTTTTGACAACAGTGTCCATCTCTCCACCCAAAAAAATTTTGCTAAATAATAAAAAACAGGAAATGTTGTGCTCAGGAGAAAATGCCAATAAATTGTAGGCCCATGGTATACTTTCAGTAGCACACCCCTATACTCAACATGCTAATTATAAATAATTCCTTTTGAGATTGTCCAGCAGAACAGAGGTTTTCAAACTGGTTTCTTTTCTTTCCTTTTTTTTTTAAAGAAAGAGAGACAGTGAGAGAGAGAGAGAAAGACAGAATCAATTTTATTTAGTTTTTCACGTGGCTTTCATTGATCGGAGACTTCATTGTGTACGTGGTGCTGGGGTTTGAACTCGAGTACTCATGCAGGCCAGGCAAGCGCTGTAACCCCTGAGCCACCGCTCCAGCCCCTTCAAACTGCTTTCTGAGAGCCCAGAATTCCTTGGCTGTATAGAGCGGGTAGAGGAAAGAGGGAATATTCACAGGGGAGGCCACCCCCTGACACCACTTTGCCAGAAGAGCTACTTATATTTTATAAACTAGGACTTGGTATGACCGGTTCTACAGTTTAAAAAGTTAACTCCTAGGCTACGGTAAAGCTCAGCAAACTTTCAGTAAAGACATAGACGTGAATCTTTTTATGCCACACATTGTCAATGTTCTTTTTTGTTTTGTGGGGTTCTTAAAAACAAATTATTACAAGTGTAAAAACCATTCTTATCTCAGAGGATGTAAAAAAAAAAAAAAAAGAAAAAGACCTCAGATTGGATCTGGCTGACTGTCTACAGCTGGCCAGCTCCTGGCTAAGCTATAATGAAAATACTATGTAACTTAAAATTCAGACTGAAAGTGCGCATGGCTGGAATGGGTATGGATGTGAAATCCTGCTGCGTGCAGTAAGACCTCATGATGAGCTAGACACAGTGTGCCTGTAATCCCAGCTACTCAAGATGCTAAGGAGGGAGGTTTGAGAGTTTAAGGCCAGCCTGGGTAACAGAGCAAGACCCATGTTAAAAAAAAGAAAAGGATTTCATAATGACGGCATGTGAAAACAACGCCTAAGTCTAGGGCTCCAGGAGAAATGACTGTGAGGTCCCATGTGCTTGTGAAATTTCAGTTCCTCATCATTTTGGGGACTGATGATTGTGGACACATGAAAGGCAGGAGACCCTAATTCCCAAAATATCTCTGAGTGCTACCCTGAGGGAAAGCAAAGGCAGGGCTGGTGTTTATCAACTCTGCTTTCTCCATTTTTATCAGGGCACAGAGAGCTAAGAAGAATCCACCAATACCACTCATTAATCCAGATACTATTTTTTTTTGAAACTTTGAAACAATTTATTGAGTTGTTTTATACAAGATTAACAGTTTCCACACACACCCCCCAGATACTATTTTTAATCAGGGTAGTGTAAGTTATAAGTGACCAATGCCAGATCGCCTTCACGTTTTTAGAAACAAGTCTCTAATGAAATAAAACAGGAAAGAGGGCAAGACAACAGGAAAATAAAGAGAAAAGGAGCCTAGAAGGTAGACTTCACAAAAAATTCCAGACACCAAATATACAAACTAGATTTTCAAAGCTGATTATTGTAATTCCTAATAAACTGTAAGTGTATACACTTTTTGACTCAGCAATTCCATTTCCAAGAATAGAAATTGATATACTCACAAATGGATAATTAACATAAACATTGTGTTAACTACTGAATCATTACCTGCAAAAAGACTGGAATAATACTGATAATACACCTGTACAAAGGAATTCTATTTGGCTGTTTATAAAATAAAGAATGCAGAAAGTTTTTATATCCTAATGTGAAACATAGTTCAAGACTATGTTTAAAAAAGAAAGCAAGATGCAGAACAATATATTATCCATTTGTGTCTGGAAGGGAGAGAGGTTCCTGTTGGACTGACTGAACGTCTTTGGAATACCCAAGAAACTTGACACCAGTTGTGTGTGACAAGCAGAATCTCAGTGACTGAGGGACAGGAGTCAAAGGATGATTACTTGAAATAATGTTTCCCACTTCCTGGATTTTGAATCTTGTGAATATATTTTAGAACAGTTGGCTCTGGTTTCATGACTTTCCACTATCAAAAACAAGTACAGCTCCTCTACCAGATTCCTGCCAATTAAACTCATTAAGCACTAGCCAAAGCTTAAAGAATTTAAATGCCTTTGTCCAGTTGGGCAAATCTCTACTAACTGCCAATAAGTAAGACCTATTTTGTTATTTTTCCCAGTATCCCAGGGTAGACAGACAAGGACTTCTTGCTACCACTGAGAAGCAGGAACACAATATAATGGCTGACCTCATCACAGCAACCAATGTCACTTCTCAGCTTGCACAGTCCCAGAGCCTTTCACTGTCAGAAATGACTCCCAAACCCAACAGCCTTAGCAAAAGAACAGAAAATCAAAGGAAAAAGGAAAATTTTGTTGCTCACCCTCCTTTAAGGATATTTCAAGGACATCTTTTTCTATCATGCACTCTCTTAGCCATTTTACCGGTTATCTGCCAAATTTAATCTGTAGATACATACAAGTCATCTCTCATCTTTGTTGGGTAAATAGTGAATTCCAGGTAGAGAGAGAGTCACAATATTTTGAATACAAAAGAGCAATGGTAAGCATGTGGACAGTTTGGAGCAGATATTAGGACAAGTACAATCACATGGTGAACTTCTGGAGGACAGAGACCTCTCTAATAATGGAGCTCAATCTCGTGAAACAGTTACTTATTTGATGATAGTTCATTTCCTTCTCCCTAGAAATAAAATAAGCTTCTCTATAGGATGTGAGAGATCTCTATGAAGAGGAACTTACACAATCACAATAATGTTGAGCCTCTATTTCTGTCCAGGACACATCAAAACCTAGACATCCATGAAAAGGCTCACAGACTTGGAAATAAAAACTCTTGGATGCAGTACAGGCCATCTCCTATTATATAGTTTCTTGGAACATACTAGAATAAAAAACTTAAATGCACAAAAAGCAGTCAGTACTTCCCAAAAATTTTCTTTTTCAAATTCCAATTATAAAGATGAGCCAGGTGCTATGGTGACTACATGTAATCCCAAGGACTCAGGAAGCTGAGATAGGAGGATCACTAGTTCAAAGCCAGCCTCAGCAACTTAGTGAGGCCCTAAGTAACTTAAGAGAGACCCTGCTCCAAAATAAAATATAAAATGGGCTAAGAATGCGCTATGGTTGAGCATCCCTAGGTTCAATCCCTGGTACTCCCCTCCTCACCAAAAAAGATGAAATGGGCCATCAAGGGGAAGGGGGAAGCAGAAGATTTCTTAGCAGGGGTGTTACCCCTCCAGGATGGGCTTTCCAAGTGTTAGAGTATGAACCACATGATGACAATGCTGGCCCTGCTCCAACCCCTTTCTCTGCTACTACAAAATGATTAGGACAAGATGATGTAAACTCAGTCTCAAATTAGTTCCAAGCACTAAGAATGGTGGGAGAAAAAGCTTTGGGAAACAGGAGATATGAGTTCTGCTCCCACTTTGCAAGCCTGAGTATATCCCTTTTTCTCCTTGAGTCAGTATTCTTATCTATAAAACGAGAATCATTTTAACTGTGATCTCATGCAACCCTCTAAGGTATACAAGATTCTTTATCCTATAATTCCATATAATCTCTCAATAAAATCACAAATATCAGCACCAGAATATGGATTTATTTTCCAGGTTATTCTTCCAGTGATGGAATGTTAGGATAGTTAAGACTGTGTAAGAAACCAAATGAGCAGATGTCAGCTTAGAAGACTTTCAGTTACCAATATCTCTACAAGGGATGACCAGCTTCTAAGCAACAGTCCCTTTCCACAAAATAGACTATCAACCAATTGTCTACAACCAACCCTCATCAATCCTTCCCCATGACCTGGCCACTGACTTTCTCAGATCACTGTTTATTTGCCCGGAATTTTATTACACTATCTTTGAAATCAGAAGACTGGGAGACCTAATTCTCATCCAGCTGTGCTGGAGTTTAGATTCCAGTGTTTGTACCTATTTTCTCTTCTAGAAAGTGGCTCATCTTCAATGCAGCCTGCCCTCAGACAGAGTCAGCTCCGTCAGTGTTTCTACTGAACTCACAGGTGCATTCTCACTTTCGTGTAGAGATGGCCTTCACTTCAGGACTACTACCAAAATATTAGCAGCCTACTGTAAATCTCAGATCTGCCATTATCTACCCAAGAACATTTGGAAAATCATATACCTTCCCTAGTTCTGCCTCTTTATCTGCAAACCAAGGATGGTGAACTAGATGGATTAACTCTTTTCCAGACTGAACAATCTACGTCAATGATTTCCATGATGACAGAGACAAAAATAGAGTACTCTTGTTCCAGCCAAGCTTATCTCTGGAGAATTCCATTGATGAGGCTGGTGGGCAGGTCTACTAGAGGTGCTCCAACAATATAAAGGTTCCCACATAAAAAGTTTAATGATGCACCTACCTTTCCTGCATCCACAAGCTCTGAAATTTCATCCAGACATGGACCACTGGGCATGAAAAAAGCCCAACGATAATGGACTCCTTGCCAGAAATGCTAAAGCAGAAAACACAAACAAACAGAAAACAATAAAACATGTTAAACACAGAAAAGGACAAAATCAACTAACTGCAAATTCAAAAAAAGGCATTTTCTAGATGTCTAAGACAAACCAATTTTCCATTTCTTGCTGACACATGGGCTATATATACCTAGCACCTTAGCACAGCGACTGACAGAGAGCAGATGCTCCAAAAATGTTTAAAAAATAAATGAACAGAGATGTCCATGTCACCTAGGCTTCTCCAAGCTGTGACTAATTTACAAGTAAGCACAGGAAAACACTCCTTAAATGACAGTCAACATAGTCTTTGACAGGGGATTGGTTCCCTAAGGGGAATTAGGGACTAAGACCTCTATGCTTTCTTTGCTAAGGTTTGAAAAGAGCTCAGAGGCACCACAAAAGAGATTTTTACCAAATTCAGTATTGCTCTGGGGACAATAAGACACCAAAATATGATCTTAGACAAAAAACTCAATCACATTTTTTTTTCTGGCTCTGACTGAAATAAGGCCATTTTAAAGGCAAAACAAAATATAAAGTTCCTTATACATCATGGCTGATTTTTTTCCCCTGCAGTTATGGCTAATACCAAGCCATCCAATCTATTATGAGACAGGATAAGCAAACAGCCTACACTGAGAGGGTTCAAAGCTATTGCCATGCCCACTTATAACTGTTATTCTTTATGTCACAGGTAGGTCCATTACTGATAGGGAAGTAAACAAAGGTTCTTCATGATACCTCAACCACCTGTCCAACTAAACCATGCAGAGGGAATCCTCCCTGTATCTCCTCCAAAATGCTAGGTGAGCTCAGACTTTTACTTCCACTGAGCTCATTCTCAGCCTCACAATTTCTCAGCCTGAGGCTGTTAAGTGCAATGGAGCCTCCTTATTACAGTAGCTCAGTACTTACCATTGTGTTATCTCAGTTAAGCTAACTCTTGCAGCCAGTTTCCTGGCCTACAGAACAATGGTACCACCACCTACCTAGCTGACACGGTTGTAGGAAAGATTAAAGAAGAATGCATATAAAGTGCCTGACACATAAAAGATTTGATAAATATTTGTCCAGCACTGAAAGTAAAGACTGGAACAATATCAAATCAGAGTTTAGGAAAAACAAAACTAAACTAAGATGTTGCCTAGGCAAAGATCCCCACCTAGTGTGCTGAGAATGCTAATCAGTTTAGTGACCATATAGTTTATCATCCAATCTGGAAAAGTTGTGAATTAAGAGTCACATATAATAACTGCCCCTGGACGACAGGTAGAAACAGTGAAGCTTATAATAGAATAGGTGTGATGAGATAGTGACTACCATTAACCCTCAGGGTAGCATTACAGAGCCTGGGCTAGCAGAAGTCTCCAGATAGGTGGCTCTTGGCCCAGGGTAGCCTCAATATGTTGTTCAAATACTATCATTTTCTGTGTGTCATGGCATGAGAAGGACTGGGAAATACCGGTCTAGGAAACAACTTAAAAGGAAAAGAAAAAAACTGAATGCTTACATGGCCAGATAACAGAAGCACTGCAAATGCTCCAATCTGATGGTGGCAGTTAATGACAATCTCAGGAGACCTATTTAATTACTTTGCCCTAAGGTCTGGCCTCATGGGCTACAATTAAAACATTCTGGTAATTGTTTAGGGTATTAAAGAAGGAACAGAAATGGTCACAATTGCCCCATATATAATTCTTTACAGCATGTTACTCTGCAAAGTGAAACTTGGTCTGCAACAGCAGAATTTTTATATTCTGATAAAAAGGGTCTGTGTTGCCCGCCCCCACCCCCACCCCCACCCCCAAGGCATTACAGGAGAAAATAAACCAGGCAGGAGAGCTGGAAGCATAACAATGAGGCTTTGTGCACATTCTCAGGAAGAGAGTGGAAAGTGCTGGAAACAAACTGCTTGAGATAACCATGATTGTCTTTCAAGTAGGGGAAAGAGAAAATAAAGGGAGCAATGTCTGTTTTAATCTTGGAGGACAAGTCCCAAGGTTAACTTGTGAGAGAGGTCTCACTGGAGTATAAACTCTGAAATCTAATGGAAAATTTAAACTTGTACTTTAAAGCACTAGAAAGTCTAGGTTTTATGAAAACAGAAAGAAGAGATAAAGGACAATTAAGATTCCCTTCTCCACCAGAGCACCTCGTGGCATTGTTTCTGGCTGCTGTCTGAATCAAGCCAAAATGAAGGACACCAAAAAGCAGAACTTGGATTGTTCATCTCTGTGACCAACACATATTTCATATGAATTGGCTCATGGTCTGCTCTGTAATAAGGAGCTATTCAATACTACCTCTAAACTCTTAGTTCATGCACTGAATTCAAGAGACCAAAGTCCTCAATTTTATACCCTAAAAAATCTCAAATTAATTCCTAGTATAAAGAAGCTGCTAAAGAGCTGGTGTAGATAGACTTCAGTGGTGGGAGAACTGTCTTTTTCCAAAGTCTGAAGTATTTTGTCTAAATAAAAGAGTAGAATTTATCTGTATTTTCTTCTATCATGTATTCAATTTCAACACTAATTCAATGATCTGTAATTACCAACAATTCATGATCTTAAATTATATAAGCCTTTGTTCCCACTAGGATGACAATAGGCAATGATGCCAATCAGTGCTGTAATTGAGACTGCAATGTACTAATCTCCAAGGCCCACCACGCACCAGGTGCCTTCACTGTGAGTGCTGTAACTCCAAACAGCCCTGGTAACACTGGCCTATCAATGGTCAGGATGACTAACCAAGTACCAGAAGCTCTCATAAGGCCACCAATAGATAGAATTTCTAATTCACTGGGGATGTGTTAGGACAAGTTGCCATAATCTCAGCAAAAGCACAATGGTTCCATTGGCCTTTGTAGCCTCACTGAAATAAGAGTGTGATTTCCTTCAGGTTTCTGAAATTCAATAAGAAGTCTGGAAATCAGTGGTATATCCCAATGCTGCCATCATGAAAACAGCAGCCATCTACTGTCTTAATAGTTTCCACCTTGATATATAAGAGAATGTATGTGTTAAAGGTGGTGAAAAAGAGAGAAGGCCATTAGGTATAGGCAGGAAGGAAGCAGATGGTCTATCAAATGGAATCAAGAGAGATACTAACAGCTAATAGCAGGCTAACATTTAATAAGAGCTTTTAATATACTGGGCATTGTGCCACCTTCTTCACATGATAATTTCCTCTAATCTTTACAACAATGCCGTAAGGTAGATGTATTATTAGCCTCACTTTACAGGTGAAGATGTTGGACTTAGCGATTTAAGTAACTGGGTTCATACAGCTACTAAGTAAGGTCTGAACTTCAAACCAGCGTGACTCCAGAATTCATACTAGCAGCTGCTGTGCTATGCTGCCACCAAGAGAAGACAGTGCCAAGTGACTAACCAATTTCTAGTAGCCTGAGGTACCTGCTTTCTCTCATCAAGACTGTCCTTCCTACCTTTAATGTCTTGGTACCCACAGTGACTCCTGTCTGCAGCATGCCATCTGCTATGCCCAGCTGGTCCATGTTCAGGAGGAAAGGAGTCACCAAAGTCACATAGGTGGCTCCTGACCATTTCTTGAGAAAATTTAAAGCCCATGTTTCGGTGGATCCACCAACATTATCAAGGATAAAATCAAACCTGAAGGAAAAAAATCAAATTAAAACATCCTTGTCAGTCTTTACACCAGGCTGTGATTTCTCTCCACTCCCATCACCAGCTGACTACTGGGTTTATTTCAGTGACGGCTCACAAACCATGCTGCACTGTGCCATCCAGCCCAGGATGGCTCCTTTGACAGTAAGGACACAGTCACTCCCTGCATTTATGGCCTTTCTCCAAGGTAAAACTGAATATGACTAATCTTTTTTTGTCATCAGAATTATAACATTTTCTAATACTTTAAGAACGACCTAAACAAGTGGTTCTGAACCGGTGGTGATTTTTGGCTTCCTACAATGCACTGAATAATAGATCCTCACACCAAAAGAGTATCCCAAAATACAAAATACAAATAGTTGAGAACTAAATTGCCAGAGTTGAGGAACACTGACTTAAAACTTTGTATAAAACCACAAATAAAGCCAATCAATATAAGTCAAAGTATTCCTTAGTACATACGAATACTTGAAAAGTATATACGGTTTTGGTCAACAAGAACCATTTCCTTTTATTCACACCATAGTTAGAAACACTTGTAGAAGCATCCTCATTACCTTCTGGAATTTTCTACCGTTTAGTTTCAACATGTACAGCATCAAGATAATGTATTAAGAGAAATCTCAACATCCTCTCTCATCGTCAATTCTGTTATAACATGTAAAAAAAAAAGTCATAATGGAATCCACAGGAACTAATAGATAATCAAATCATTAAATCTAACCTGTAACTGCTATAGTCACTAAACTCTACTTAAAAAGGATAAAAATCCACTAAAACTTTTAAATACTTTTGAAAATAAAGATCTAGTTAGAGAATGCATGTGTATAAATTAAACAAATCAACTGATGAATTCCTCTTGGATACATCTTTTTTCACTTCCCAATTAATCTGGGTAAAGTTAAACATCAAAGCTTCAAAACCAGCTTTGGCCATCTTCAAGACTCTTCAGTTTTTCATGGGATTAAATTAAGGAAAGATGAAAAAAATTAACAGATATAAAATGTACAGTGATCTTACTAGATGAATATTCTTCTCATTAGAAAAGTTTCTACTTTGTCCCCAATTTTTGATTAAACAAATATGAAGATATTTAAAGAAAACTTAAGGGCAGCCTGATATTATAGAATAGGAACGGTCTGAAAAGGAGTGTGGACATCAAGTTGTAGACCCAACTCTCCCACAGATAATTCATGGCATTGGGGCTGGAGCAGTGGCTAGGCGGTTACAGCGCTTGCCCGGCACGCGCAAGTATGAAAGTTTGAACCCCAGAACCATGTACACAACGGAGTCTCTGAGCAACAAAAACCACATGAAAAACTAAAAATTTTTTCTCTCTCACACACTGTCTCTCTCTCTTTCTCAAAAAAAAAAAAAAAAAAAGAATTCATGGCATGACCTTGAGGTGCAAAAAAATTTATAAATCCTGTGTCCCTCATTTTCTGAACTGTATGAATGGGTGAACTGAAGGATTTCAAAGCCCCTTCTTCTTTTTTTTTTTCTTTTCAGAGAGATGGACAGTGAGAGAGAGAGAGAGAGAGAGACAAACAGACAATCAATTTTTATTGAGTTTTTTCACATGGCTTTTGTTGTTATGACACTTAGTTGTGTACATGGGTGCTGGGGTTTGAACCCATGTACTTGCACATGCTGGGCAAGCGTCATAACTGCTGAGCTACCACTCCAACCCCTCAAAACCCCTTCTTGCTATAAAACTCTAAGGTTCAAGTATCAAAAAAAAAAAAAAAGGTACTATTTGGAAGGAAGAACAAATATACTATAGGTAAATTCAGAACTGAAACTTTCAGCTAGAAGTTATAAAGATCAACTTAACTTAAGCTGTAGGAGGAACATGAGGGGGAGGGGAAGAGAAGAGAGAGAAGGAGGAAGAGGAGAAGGGAAGAAGGAGGAGTACTAATGGTCTGCATTTATAAGCCAGTGAGGTCCCCTATTGGAAAAGCACAAGCAAAAGGAGCATGGTCACTTGCCAGAGATGCTGAGGAGGGAATGGGAACATGGGGCCAGGAGGCTAGACTGAGTGTCCTCCAGCCTTCCATCTATCAGGTTTTCTGTAAACAAATTTCAAATATGTCTAACACAGTAGATAGAGGGGAATGGGTTGGCCTTGGCCTCAGAGCCATGCTGATCTTTCTAGCAGTGGCAGATATGAGATCAACTTAAACTACCACTATCTAGAAGCTCATTTTCAGAGAGCTGCCACATCTTCACTTCCGGATAGCTCACAGGGGCTTAGACCTGACACTCAGGAGGATAGCTGTGAGTCTTCAACCATGCTAAACACGCTACTAATGCAGTAGTTTAATATCTGCTGTTATTTCCAGTTGGAACAACTGTTCTCTTATATTTCTTCAATAATTAACAAAAAATATTATGGAGTATCTACTATGTGCTACTTGCACTGTAGTACCAGGTAAAGGGTGACAGTAGCAAACAGGACCCAAAAAATCCCATTAACAAGGCATGGTCACTGAAGCCTCTGCCCAACCAAAAACCAATTTTTAAAAAAGAAGAAACCTTTGAAATAGCAGCAGTAAAATTCTACTAGCTTTCCAAATACTTTTAGTTGCACTAAGAGCTTCAGCTAATGAAGATCAGATGAATAAACTGGAGCCATGTTTGATGCAACAGGGTATGTGGAACTTCCTGAATTTGCTTGTTTGTGCCCTCAGGCCAGAACACACCTGGCATTCAGACACACTGAAGCACCCACAGTGCATCCAATATCACTCTCACATCCTTACTGAACACAGAAAGTACATGTAGTGCTAATTATGTGCTTCTATGTACTGCTCTGTATTCTTCCTGCAGTGACAGATGTCACAGATGGGAACACACTTCCAATTTTGCCTTCAGACTTCCTATGAACTAGCAATAAAAGTACATTAACTTAAAAATTAGCAAAAGGCTCAGGGCTGGAGCAGTGGCTTGGTGGTTACGGCACTTGCCCGGCTTGCTCGAGTACATGGGTTCAAACCCTGGCACCCACGTACACAACTAAGTGTCAGAGCAACGAAAGTCATGTGAAAAACTCAATTAAAATTGATTCTCTCTCTCTCTCTCTTTCACTGTCCTTCTGTCTTAAAAAAAATTAGCAAAAAGCTATATAAGCAGAATAATTTCCTCAGTACACATCATATCACGTCACTGTGCTATATTAACCAACCTCTGGGATTAAAATGGAACGCATTTAAATGGCTTCTAATGATATAGAATGTTTTCAGATTCTTTTCAGACTCCAACTTGACTCAGAGGCCACCAAACCACCTCAGACTGCATTGTCAACTGTCGTTGTGCCCACCTTCCCAAGGGGAACACTGCTGCAATACATACGGTTTTAAGGATTTCAACTGCTCTTCCACACTTCCAGATTTGTAATCAATTACATCATCTGCACCAAGCTTCCTCACAAGTTCACTGGCATCTTGAGAGCAAACTGCTGTCACATGAGCATTCCATGCTTTCATTACCTGACAAAAGCGGGTGGGTAGAAAAACTGACTGCATTAAAAAAAGAAGTTAGTATCATGTATACATATATCAGACTAATCTCTAGGGAACCTTAAGTACCTGGTCTTAACAACAACTATAGGAAGTCATCTGTCAGATGATTTAACTTTTGTTTACTATGAAAAATTCCAAGAAAGGGATCTCATTTTCTTTAAACAAGACAGCCACCTTGATGGCATGAAGTTTTAACCAATCCACCTGGAGAAGTGCTCAGTGTCTCACCATGATCAGAAAATACAAAAGATTAGAGCCTCCAATTTTGTACTTTCAATAATGACCAAGTTAAATGGCTAAAATCAACAAGAATAAAAGACATGCACACCCTCAAAAATGACTATTACAAATATGTTCCGAACATAAATGTGCAACATCTCTTCATTTACATCTCCAAAAAGTATTAATGCAATCTTAAAGTCAGTGTATCAAAGTAAACAGCTAAGTAATATATAAAAAGGTGCTGTTAGGGGGGAAAAATATGGCTACTTTTTACTTAAAACATGGATCAGGGATCTCCTCTAGAATAAGAGGACATAAATAAATGGGTCGAAGCTTTAAAACTGCAGATGACCTAATTTTAAAATAAGGAATAACTAGATTTAAATAAAAACGAAAGCTGAATTCTAATATTATTCAGGATTAAGTATCCAGAAAGCCTCCTACTCTAAAATTGCTCTAATTATTATCTATAATCAGTTTCATAAAATAAAAAGCCTAATGTGAGGGGGCTGGAGCAGTTACTCAGTTGCAGAGAACTTGCCTAGCATGTGTGAGGACTTGGGTTCGATGCTCAGCACCACATATACAACTAAGTGTTGGAGAAACAAAAACCAGATGAAAAAATAAATAAAAATTGATTGTCTCTTTCTCTCGCACACAAATACACACACTATCTCTCGCTCTTAAAAAAAAAAAAAAGCCTAATTTGAGAATGGCTACTTGAAATTTACTAAGAAATTTGTGTGCTGACATTTCCCAGTTTTGTCCAGAAGTATCAATTTTCTGAGTTTCCTTTACACAAACTGCAAAGGGTCACTAGAATATAAGGGAACTGTGTTTTGTTAACTGTGAATCCCCACTCCAAAAGTATGAAGTAAATATTTATTAAATACACAAAAAAAGTATTAAATTTTAAAAAAGGATGGAATGAGGGTGGATAAGCAGGAGGGAGGGAGGGACAGAAAGGAGAAAAGAAAAGAAACAGAACATCAGCAAGCACTCTAAAAGTTCTTTTAATGTGACCTGTCCCAACACAAACCACTACCTCATCTGCCACTCTCAAAAGTTATCAACGTCTTGATTTTTATAGTTCTCACTCCTTGCATTTTAAAAAAGTTTTATCACACAAATATGCATTTTCTACATGCTATAGTTTAGTCTTGTGCATTTTAAAAATGTGAAATCTCTTAAACTCTCTTAAATTACAGGCTTATCTTCTATACCTTTGCCTTCTTATATTTTATCTGTGGAAAAATCCAGGTCATTTGACCTGCAGAGTTTGCCACTGGAACTTCTGATTGTACACTCAGAGGGCAATTCTGCGTGTTGCTCTGTCTTCTGTATTTTCTACACCTTGGCAGATGGATCTGGAGACTGGATCAGATTCATGGAGAGTGTGTCTAGCAAAACCAGATGAGACACATCATGTCTGTTACTCTTTTTATAATCTTAGCAGCTATCAATCTCAATATCTACACCTGCTTATTAGTGGTTGCAAAACAGTGGAGTTCAAATTCTATTTCTTTTCATTTAGTAGTTATAATACTTTTACAAAGAAACACCTTCCCTTATATGTCACTGGGTTTACTCAGCTATACAGTTTATACAGAAAAGACAGGACATATGCTTATTTCCCTTTATTTGTCTGTTTACAAGATAATATGATGGTTCCTTATCCTTCCTAAAGTGACTACTTAAAAGAAATACCATCATAATCTCATGAATTTAAATTATTATCATTATTATTATTTAAAGCTCAAATTATTGTATCTTTGGAGGTTTCTTCAAGTTGGTTCAGTCTTCTGAGATAATCAGACTAGTCTTTGATAGTTTCCTTCCTTGATATTTGATATATTCCACGTTTATCCTTGTATGTTTTGTGTCCTAGAGTCGAACTCTGCAATTTCTCCAAGAAACTCTCTATTCTTTTAGTGAGGAATGATATCTCCTGGATTCATATTAATACTTATAATTTAAATTTGAGACTACAAAGCTTTTATTTAACCTCTTTTCTGTTACATCTATATCTCCTTTCTTCTATACCTCTTTTAAGAATCTTTCTCTATGTTCATTGCAGCTCAATTTATAATGCTAAATTATGGAACCAACCCAGATGCCCTATTGGATGACTGAATCCAAAAACTGTGGTGTATATATAGAATGGAATTCTACTCAGCAATTAGAAACAATGATATTGTGGCCTTTGAAGGTAAATGGATGGCAATGGAAGAAATCATGCTGAGCAAAGTTGGCCAAACCCAGAGGGTCAAGGGTCAAATGTTTTCACTCATTTGTGGAGGCTGGAGCTAAACCCAGGCTTGGGTGAAAGGTTGTTAACCTCATGAATTAGTCCCAGCAAAGGCATAGCAACAAATAATCTAGGGCAACCATACATATACAGTGGAGGGGAGGGGTAGATGGGACAGAGGAGAGGGAGGGAGAATAGGGAGGGATCTAGGGAGACAATCAACAATGTAGCATACTTTTTACTCCCCTGAGAATCCAAATAATACTAATGTAATCATTTAATTCTGGTAAATTCACAACCTAAGCATTTACATTGTTTGTAGGGGTGAAATATAGAAGATTGAAGAGACAAGGGTGTGGGTAATGTGGTGGTAATTCTGGTTTAAGAATATATGCATATCATATTACTATTTTATATGCATTTATGATTGCACAATAACTCAATTCCTTAATAAACAATTTTAAAAAAGAGAAAAATCCTTCTGAAAGACTAGGAATGAATTAAATATTCATTTGTTAGATTGTATGTTACACTAGTACTAATATCATTACCAACATGATGAATGAAAGTATTAATTTAAACTCACGTTCTCCTTATTTCTCCCTTTAAAAATATAGTTGCACTATATTTGCCTTCTCAGAGCACACAGTTATTTTACACACTATACTCTCACCTTTAATGCCCCTATTTAGTTTTGTTCCACAAATGACTCTATTTTTTTTTTTTTTAAAGAGAGTGGGACAGTGAGAGAGAGAGAGAGAGAGAGAGAGAGAATCAATTTTATTTAGTTTTTCATGTGGCTGTTGTTGCTCCAAGACTGTTGTGTATGTGGTCTTGGGATTTGAACTCGTGTACTTGCGCATGCTGGGCAAGCACCATCACCATTGAGCTACCGCTCCAACTCAAATGACTCTACTTTTAACATTCACCACTAGTCCTTAAAGGGTATCCCTCATCATTTGCTATCAAAAGCTCATTCTTTGGTAGGTTCCTCAGAAAGGGATCAGAAGAACAGTATTCTCCAAGTCCATGTATGTTGATAATAGTCTATCACGTGCCCTTTTACCAGAAGGCCAATATTATTGTGTACAAAATTCTCAATGCGCTCTTCTTAGAGTATCTTATACATGTTACTCTATTTTATTTTATTTTTCTAGGCATTAAAAGTATTACTGTCAAAAAGTCTGGTGATAGGAACTGGGAATGTATTTCACTAGTAGAGCACTGCCCAAGATATAAGAGGCCCTGAGTTTGACAATCAGCATGGTAAAAAAAAAAGTCTGATAATCTAATTTTATGTCTTCAATAAGTCATGTGCTCTGTTTTCTAGATGTTTAAAGGATATTTTTCTTTTTCTTTAAAGGCAAGTAAATTTACTTGTGCCTTTCATTGGTAATGCTTATTTTAGGTCCATGTTCTCAGAGAAGCAATGAGGCTATGTAACATGTAGTTTCACATCATTTAATTTTAGGAGTTTCTTTAAATTACAGATTTTAGTATCTGTTCCAGTACCTTGTTTTGCTTTCCACATAGTAATCTTGTTTGCCTGTCTTCAATAGTTGATAGTTTCTTTTTAAATCCGCTATCTTTTTCTTTGTTTCTTTTAGAATTCATTTTCTGCATTCTGTTTCCATAAGAGAGTATTACGCGTTGGGCTTATTTGTCACTGAATTATTTCTAGTTTAGTTTTTATTCCTAAATGATTTTCAATTTGTACTTACTTTTCCTAATTTCCAATTTTGATATACTTTGTTCTTTCATGTTTTGTATTATATTCTTTATTTTTTAAGAGAGAGAGAGGGATGGTGAGAGAGAGAGAGAGAGAATCAATTTTGATTTAGTTTTTCATGTGGTTTTTGTTGCTCTGACACTTCATTGTGTGCTGAAGTACAAACCCATGTCCTTGCACACGCCAAACTGCTGAGCCACCACTCCAGCCTTGTATTATATTTTTAATGTCTTTTAATTAATTTGCTTTAAAGTAGGTGACATTTTGATCCGTTTTGTTGGGATAGTTTTTATGTGCTTTATCTGCAGATGTTGTTCTATTCTTTATTCTCATTTTCCCTATACTAAGTTTGTGTGAGACTTAACCTTGATACTATTCTATTACTGTTTTATTTTTGTTTTTGTTTTTGTTTTTTTGGTACTGGAGATTGAACCCAGGGGTGCGGAGTCACATCCTCAGCCCTTTCTATTTTTTATTTTTATTTTGAGACAGGTTCTCAATAAGTTGCTTAGGGCCTCACTAAGTTGCTGAGGCTGGCTTTGAACTTGCAATCCTTCTGCCTCAGCCTCCCGCATGGCTGGGATAATAGGTGTGTGCCACTGTGACTGGCTTCTGTTATTCATTTTTTATTTTATTAAAATATTTTATTGTGAAATACATGAAAACGTGCATAAAATAAAAATGTACAGCTTAACAAATTACTACAAAGCAAACATCATTGCAAGTATCACACAAGACTAAGAACTAGAATAGCACCATACTCCTGAGCCTCCCAATCAACACTGCCACACACTCTAAGAAATAGCAACCATCATCAGGGTTCTCAGGAGGTACAAAGCACCTAAAGCATCCCTCTGGGAAAGGGATATGGCAGAGCCTCTGAGGTGCTCACTAGCCCCCATGTTAGGGAGAGGCCTTGTCCCCATACCAAGAGAGGCTTCTAAGCTCCTTCCCACAGGAGGCAGCCAGTGGAACATACAACCACAACAGGAAAACCAATGAGCCCCAACCTATTCTTGAAGGCTTGGGAAATGTTTTGCTCTGTCTTGTTTTTGAGGTAAAGTTTATATAGCATAAATTCACCATTTTAAAGCACACAATTTAGTGGTTTTCAGCACATTCACAATGTTACCCAATCATCACCTCTAATTCCAGAATACTTTTAACATGCTAAAAATAAACCTCATGGGCATCAAGCAGTAATTCCCTATTTCCCTACCCACTCCATATAACTAATCTGCTTTCCATCTCTACGGATTAGCCTATTCCTGAAACATGATATAAAGGACTTCATATGATATGTGACCTTTTACCAGGATTCTCTCACTTAGCATAATAATTTGAACGTTCATCCAGGTTGTTATCACACATCAGAATTTTATTCCTTTTTGTAGCTGAGCACACATCACATGTATGTGCCACATTTTGTTTAATAATTCAACAATAGATATTGGAACTATTTCCATTGTTTCATTATTATGAATAATGTTATGAACATTAATCTTTGCTTGAATGTATGTTTTATTTCTCTCGGGTATATATCTATGAATGAATTTGCTGGATCATACAGTAATTCTGCTTAACATTTTTTGTTGTTTTTTGAGATGGTCTCACTATGTTGCCCAAGATGGCCTTGAATTCCTACGCTCAAGTAATCCTCCTGCCTTAGCCCCCTGAGTAGCTGGGATTATAGGCATGTACCATAGCACTTGACTATACAGTTTGTATCCCCAAATGTTCCTGTGTTGAAGATGTAGTTCCCAGATTGGTGCTACTGGGAGGTGGTGGAAACTTTAAGAGGTGGGGCCTCACTGAAGGTGTAGTCTTAAAGGTGATCTTGGGACCCTGGTCTCTTCTTCTTCCTTTCTCCCTTTTTTTGTCTTAGCCATGAGGAAAACAGTTTTACCACATGCTGCCCCAAAGATGTGCTGCTTCACCACAGGATCAAAAGCAATAGGGCAAGTCATTCATGGACTAAAACCTCCAAAACCTGAGCCCAAATAAACCTTTTCTCTTTCTAACCTGATTGTTTCAGATATATATTACAGCAACAGAAAGCTAACAAAAGGTCAAATTTTATGCATCTCAGCCAACATTTGTTATTTTGTTTTTAATTACAACCATCCTAGTACTAGGTAGTTTTAATTTGTATTTCCTTAATGACTAGTGATATCTGACATCTTTCCGTGGACTTACGGCTTATTTGTATATATTCTTTCAAGAAATATCAATTAAAAATTCCTTTTTATATCTTAAATGGGGTTGTCTTTTTGTTACAGAGTTTTAAGAGATTTTTGTATAGTCTAGATAGTAGACCTTTATCAGATTGATGATTTGCAAATACTTGCTTCAATTCTATAGGCTGTTTTTTCACTTTCTTGATAGTGCTCTTTGATATACCAAAGTTTTTAATTCGATGAAATTCAATTTACCCACTTTTTTCTTCTTTTGCCTGTGTCTTTGGTGTCACATCTAAGAATCTGTTGCCAAACCTGAAGTGATGAATATTTACTCCTGTTTTCTTTTAAGAATTTTATGGTTTATCTCTTGTCAAAAATCAAGATAGGGGGCTGGAGCAGTGGCTCAGCAGTTAAGGCGCTTGCCTGGCATGCACAAGTACTCAAGTTCAAACCCCAGCTCCCATGTACACAACTAACTCTTCGAGCAGTGAAGGCCACATGAAAAATTAAATAAAAATTATTTCTCTCTTGCTCTCTCTCTCACTGTCCCTCTCTCTTTAAAAAAAAAAAAAATCAAGATGGGTGAGGTGGTGCACCTTTGGAATCCCCTTGACTTGGTAGACTGAAGCGGGAGGATGGCAAACTCAAGATCAGCCTGGGTAGCTTAGCAAGACCTTGTTTCAAAGTGAATAATATAAAGGGCTAGGGATGTAGCTTAGTAGTAGAGTGCTCCTGAGTTAATCCCCAGTACCAGTATCCTCCCCCCAAAAAAAAGAAAGAAAAGAAAGGGAAAAAAAGCCAATCAACTAATTCTATTTCATTGCCTTATCTGTCTATCCTTATGCTAATACCATATTGTTTTGACTAATATGGCTTTGTAGTAAGTTTGAAATTGGGAGGTATGAATGCTCTTTGTTCTTTTTCAGAATTGTTTGACATTTCATGTCCTTTATGATTCCATATGCATTTCAGGAAAAGCTGTCCATTTATGCAAATAAAGCAGATGTATTTTGATTGGTATTGCAATGAATAAGTAGACAACTTAGGGAGAGTACTGCTATCTTAACAGTATTTTGGCTAGCATATTTCTACGTATTTTTAGAATCAGCTCAATTTCTATAAAAAAAGCCTGCAGAAATTTTGACTGGAAACTAGTACAGGTTTGTGGCATTGGCTATTTCCTACCAAACTGCAAACCTCCATCTACCTGCACTGCCCATGGTCTTCCCTGATAGAAGTTCTTCATTTATTCTATGAATATCACTCATGTTAAACCAGTGCACAGGTTAACATGCCTTCTATATTAGAACATGTTTCTCTAAGAAGAGCAAGTGAAATAACAGACATTTACCAGACCTACCTTTCTCTTGTCTTTTAAGGGAAAGTAATTTATAATATGTGAATTTATAAATTCACATACACAAAATCTTCCTATTCACACAATTTAAAAATTGTTTTACCTGTATTGCAAAGGTACCAACTCCACCTGAAGCACCCAAGATTAAAACACTGTAAAGGAAAAGAAACCACAGTTAAGAATCTTCAGCAGGTATAATTGAATAAATCAATGTTTGTAACATATAACTCGTAAATGACAATCCCCAAAGCAAATAGGTATTCAGCTTCCCAAAATTATATTATACAATGATTTTTATTTTAGATTAACTAGAAGCAGTATGTGCTTAAAGTAAGACACCCTATGATTTCTTTACCAAGAATATCAAATATCAAAAATATTAATTTTGGGGGATTAAGAAAAAAAAGTAAGTTAACATCTGCCTTACAATTTTTCTTGGCCAAAATCACCATAGCTTCCTCTACACGAGGGAGATTCGGGCCCTTTATTAGTGTTTAGACTTAGCTGCTCTCTATTAAGAAAAAAAATCACATTCCTAACCACATTCCTGCCAAAATGGAACATCTTATGTTCAGACATGTCTTGCCAAGCTCATCAACTGTCATAAACTAAAATAATCTCAAGGTCCTATAAAAGCAGATGAATGTGTCCTATTGGTACAATCAACCTGTGCTCCAGGCTCTTACCATGCCTATTCACTGTAGCCTTCCTGCCCTGTGAGACCAGGGAGGCTTAGCCTGAAGTTTATGAAAGAGTGTGGTGGGATAAGAAGGTAAGATCCTGATCCCTTTAAAATTGTGACTTTCCTGAAACTCAAACTTGGTGTGATTATATATTGATGTATTGGCAAGGAGCAGGAATCTAGGCTTATCATCCATTTCCCAAAGAAGTTTATGATCCAAAAAGGAACCAATAGTTACAAATCACTGCTTTACATACTCTACTATTTTACACGTGAATTAAGCTAGAGTTTCAGAGAATCGCCTACTTGGACTATACAGTTTCAGGTGCCCAGAAAACAGTATTTACTGAACCACACTTTGGTACTGCACTACCAATGAAAGCTGAGGGACATTATAAAAAATGATTGCTTTGTATTTGACACTACATTGGCTAAGGAGATATTATTAAGAGAATGTTTCCTGAGAATTCTTGAATAGCTGCAGAAAAACATCTGAACTATTGATTTGTCACTATAAATTGCATAACTGCTAGCTGTAGGTCCCTTTTGTCTTGGCTGTTGGAAAGTGCAAAGAATTTTTGCCACCTATCTTTAGCAAATACACTGGATCCTGGAACTTGTGTTCTGTCTCCAATTTTAACCCTAGCTTCATTTCATTTCTTTTTTTTTTTCTTACCCAAATCACAGAAAGTTGATTGTTACTATTTACATCTTAAAAGTTAATACTGAAATTTCTAAGCCAGCTATTCCCTTTGAAATTAATATCATTAAATGTAATTAAAAGAAATCTTGCAAATTACATTCCTTCTAGAACTGCTTTTAATTTCACAGAATTATCAATTATGAAGTATAGAAGAAACAAAAACTACTTTTTCAAGACCCCAATTCACACATTTAATGCTTTAGTACCTCCTAAATGGGAGGTAAAGCATTAAAACTGCTTCACAGATATAACAAAAATCAACTGACCCAAGAAATACTTTATCCTCTTAATTTTGCTCATTCTTATTGCAATGTAGGTAGTCAAACTCTCCTTCAAATTGCTCACAAATTATCTCAAGTCTCTACTTTTCCTTTCACCATTTCCTGAACAGAACTCATCCAAACAGAGACCCGGGTCCTGTCTTTACCCCAAGCCCCATGAATACTGGTACAGTCCTCTAGGCTCCAAAATACCTTCACTGCCTGCTAAGATCTCTTTTCTCTTAAAGGCCCAAGTCCCAGTTTTCCTCTACCACACCTTGAATGTGATCGACAACCTGATATCTACACTGAAAACTGGCATTTGTCACACAGTTAACTCATATACACATACATTCTGCTTCCCAAGCTATTTTGCCAAGCACTCAAGGACAGAGACCTTCTACTAACGTTTTGCACTGGCTGCACTATGCTGGGTACAAGCAGATGCCTCATTAGTGTTTCCTAACTTTAAAAATCATCCAGTCAGGGGCTGGAGCAGTGGCTCGGCAGTTATGGCGCTTGCCCGACATACACAAGTACACGGGTTCAGACCCCAGCACCCACGTACACAACTAAGCATCACAGCAACGAAAGCCATGGGAAAAACTCAATAAAAATTGATTTTCTCCCTCTCTCTCTCTCTCTCTGTCATTCTCTCTTAAAAAGAAAAAAATCACCCAGTCAGCACTATCTCCTACAATCAGTACAAAAAAAATTTCCACCTTAAACAAGGGAGTCAACCAGCTACTTGAAAGTATTGAAGTTTCTTACAGTAAGGAAAAACCATGAAATTAATTTCTAGTTCTCTCTCAGAGAAGCCTGGACGAAAAGGATACCAAATCTAATGGTTAAAGGACCCAACTGTCAGACACTTCTCTGGCCTCATTATTTTCAGTTCACATCTCTTCCATGTAACTCTTAATTCAAAGAGGTCCATTTTCTCAAATAAAAAAGCAAAATGATTCTCAACAGGGCTTGGGAGAAGTGGTTCTGTAATACCAGCCAGTTCCTAATGTTGCCACCTGATGGCGCCCCCAAAGTGCAAAACAGTGCAGGCCCCCAAGACAGTGCTGTTAGCTTATAAAGAGGCCCTGCTTCTCTGGTCCTGCAAACTTGCTTTTAGGCAGTGTCAACCAGAGCTCATGCTTTTTTTGAACAAAGTAAGTCCCCAAAAGGACAGAAGGCAAAATAAATTTTTAAGCCAGCAGTAAGTTGATTGGTCCTCTAAGGTTGGAAGTCCTGTGGCTCAGACAAATATTCTTAGACTCTAGTAAGCACTTTCAGAGCTTACCCCACAATTGCCCTTAACTTAAAAGCTATGTGGGCAGGGAGTAATTTTACCTGTAATGTAAAGTGTAATGGTCACACTATACATTCTAATCTCATTGAAGTAGAAGCTTATTTGTTACAGAGAAGAAAAGTATCCTGTATTGTTTGTTGATTTATATAGACGGTGCCTATGACACAACTATACTTGCAAAAAGCACTCTAATTCAATATTGTCATGATGTTTAATCACAGGCCTCTCATTTTATAGTCTACATAGAAGGCTTCCTTTGAAGTTAGTGTGGATTGCACTAGTGGCAGATGTAGAAAATACAACAGGAAACATGAATAATTATTATACTGCTATGCATTTTTAAATCCTAAATTTCATCTTGTTCTGACACTTCTATTTAATCTTTGAATTTTCCCTAAACAAACACTAAGGTACTAAAGTAATGTTGGCTTCTTTTTCATGAGTGAGACACTTTTTATTTAGCATTTGGGTATCTAAGTCCTCTAAAAATCATAGTTTTCAGTGTTATAATCTTTGAGGCAGGTCATCAACTGCCTTACAAACCAAGTATATGAAACAAACTACAAAATAGCAAGGAATCAACTTTTCAAATTTCCATATTCTGGCTTGGTCCCAGAAATCTTTGATTGTCATGGCTGGCTATCAGGAGATTAAGATTCTAGTCTTAGCTCTCTCACTAATGGGACCTGAGGCTTAGGATTCATCACCTATGAAATGACCACAGAGGTATACTCTGGGAGTCAATGAAAAACTATGAGTGCTTGCAATCCAATTTGAGCTTACTTCTCCTTTTTCTATCTTTCTAACATAGAACTATATGATCTTCATGATTCTCCCTAGACCATATACTTATTAAAGGGAAAAAGGGGAGATCGCAAGATTAGCATGCTATCTATTTTGTCCTAATGGTTTAAAAACAAAAATGATTTAAATATGGTCTTCAAGAAATAAGGTTGAAGCTGAAAATACATCTCATTTTTCAGCTTTTAAATCTAGGGGAAAAGATGAGTTAAAGAGAGCAAAGCATCTTTGCATAATTTGAATAAGTAGAATAACAGAGCTATAAAACAAATCAACCAAATGTGACCAAGATAGCCTAAATTTGTGTGAGCTCTTCTTCTAAGCCTCTGTAATTCATGTTGACATTTCCCCAATTTACAGGAGAGTTCATGTGTGAAAAGGATGTTTGGAAATTTAACACATTTCCCATTAAAACAAAGTTATTTATACGCTTTGGCAAGATGCCCAGGGTAGTTGTTTATAAAGGTTTAGCTAAACCATAATGGACCAAGAACTTAATACGCAGGATAAGAGCAGTTCTGTTATCTCAGATGTATTCAGAATTTCAACCAGAAGTACTGGAATTTATCTTCCCAAATGCAAGAGGCAGTAGGACCTATCCCAAATCAGTATTTCCTTCAATCTACACAGAAGTAGCTAGAGGGAAGGAAGTCTTTTGATTGGTGACAGCATGGTGGACAAGAAAGAACAGTAGTATGGTCAAAGGAGGAGTGACCATGGATCCAGTGAAGCTACAGCTTCAGGCCCTTCCCTTACACATGGCCCTGGGAGAAACCCCAGCAATACAATTGGTTAAGATGGCTCTCTTACCACTCCTACACTCCTTCCATACTTGCCCTCTTGTCAGGTAATACTTGTCAGGTAATTTGGCTAAGGGAAAACTGATTAGAAATACAGTTGTCATCTATCCATGCAGTTCCAATTATCCACAATCAACTGTGGCCCAGAAATATTAAATACAAAATTGCAAAAATAAATAATTTATAAGTTTTAAGTAACTTTTATTAAAGCATATTGTTATAGTTATTCTATTATTAGTATTGCTATTAACTCTACTGTGCCTATTATATAAATTAAACTTTATCAAAGGTATATATGTATAGGAAAAGACTTAGTATGTATAGAGTTCAATACTATCTGTGGTTTCAGAAATCCACAGAGGATCCTGAAATTTATCTCCTTGTGGATAAAGAGGGACTATTGTACATTTTTGGGAGCTTAGTAGGAAATACTGATAAGGTTCATGGTCACTTTTGCATGGAGTTAAGTTATTGCTAGCAGTCCTGGTTTTAGAATAGCTTTTAAGATTATTTCCTACCTCTCACAAAGTCAGCTCACCTAAGCCTCATGACATTTTAAGATAAGACTGAACTGACCAAATTACATTGTTATATTGTACTCATGTACAAATATGTAACAACAAATCCCACCATTATATATAACTGTAATGCACCAATTTAAAAAAAGCCAAATATGACTGTACTTAACACTGGATTATGTGAGTAGTGAAGGAAAGACAAACAAGATTAAATTAAATAAGGTTTGGGATATACAGAGCCAGAAGCTAGTCTGTAGGAAACACTTCCAATTAGAATACTTAAAAACTCTAAACACCACAGAGAAAACATAACAATGAACCAGTTAATAAGGTTTCTTAAGTAAAATCCAATAATATTTTTTGGCTTGTTACACAAGAAAACTTGAAATGCCTTGAAATCTCACAGTTCACATACAAGAGAAACCTGAAAGACACTGTTGATGTCGGTTTGGTGGAAGTCTGGTTTACGTCCCCCGGAGAGGAAGAATGAAACTCAGGGATACCGAGGCAAGCATGGTAAATGGGTTTTATTTTAAGAATATAATAGAAAGCAAAGCATAGGGAAAAGAGCAGACTTCCTCTAGAGTAGGAGAAGGGGACAGAGAAAAAGAGAGTTAGGTTTGCCCTTTTTATAGGATGTTCTCCCTTCAATTGGTTATCCTCTCCCTCGCCCCAAACCTAGGACTTGGGCACAGGGAAATCTGGTTGGGTCCAGTCTTTGTTTTACTCTACAGGCATCAACAGAAAGGATGTAGCGCCTTGTTAGTAGAAAGGAGTGTCTTCATCTGGACCCACCTCGCCAGACCCTCCTTATTAGCACTGGGGGATGTCAAATTGATCTTCTTAAAAGAAAAAGAACCGGTTTTCCCTTGATTGTCTTGAACATTCTAACTACTCTGACTGCCTAACTTTTCCCTCTGTCTGTTTTTCAAAGTTGACAAGAATCCTAAATTCTACATGACATGTGCAATAAGGAGTTGTGCAGTAAAAGAGGAGGGCGTGGTGTTTAGGAACAAAATCAGGTTTGGGTTGCCTTAAACAATATCAGGTTTAAAGTAAACCTCAATTAAATAACTCAGGAATATAGAGGAAGAGTTGGGGTAGTAGTTGGTTAAGTCCTGTTTCCCATGAGTTAACTTTGAGATTCAAAAGAAACATCTAACTGGAACTCAGTGGAGAGGCTGGAGTTACAGATATATATCTGCAAGTTACCCAACTCTAAATAGAAGCTGGGAGTAGATGACATAGCCCTGGGACACAGAGGAATGACCATGGAGAAGAACATTGGGAAATATATTTAAAGGACTAGAAGAAGGAAGGATATTAAAAGAAATGACAAGAAATGGTCAAAAAGGCAAGAAGGAAACTAAAGGAGTCTAGTGTTCCTAAAACCACCAAAAAAGTGAGTATTAAGGAAGCAGCCAACAGTGCCAGATACTTCAAAGGGATCGATTAAAATAAAAATGGCTAAGCCTCACTGGGCTTGGCCACTTAGTTTGCTTTGATCCCATGCAGTTGAAAGTCAAGGCTGGAAAGTAGATCATAAGGCACTGAAGAGTAAATGGCTTTTAACCTCTAACCTTTCTACCTACCCTAGGTACCAGAAAGCTAATCTGTAAAACACAGAGGTCCAGGACGGAGGTTTCTACTATTCCTTTAACTGAGACCTCCAAGGCACACCCCAGAAAACAGAGCAGGATTCTGGAAGATTCATTTGCATTATAGTGGCCAGGCTGGAGAGGCCACCCTGACTCTTCTCTTCACAATTTCAATGCAAGTGAAAGTTGGGGTTTCTTCCCCTGCCCCACCCCTCCTAAACCATACAATCCAGTCAGATGCAGAAGAAAACCCAAAGCCCACAGGTGTGGCAGAGGCAGAGTGAGGAGAAACACATGGGTGGTAAGGTGAAAAGCAGGCAAGAGAAGACATCTGAAAGAAAGAAGCTGTTAGAATTACCAGGCAACCATTTTAACTTCAATTCAAGCTATTGGTGGGCAGTTAAGTCAATCGTTTGAAGTTTGAGTCTGTTTAACTGTATAAACAGAATTAATCAGACACCTAATTTATACTATAATAGATTTCACTATAATAGCGCCTATCTCAAAAAAAGAAATTGAAATTGGGCACAGTACCCCACACCTGTAATTACAGCAACTTGGGAGGTTGAGGCAGGAGGATTGTAAGTTCAAGGCCAGTCTGGGCAACTTATCTCAAAATAAAAAATAAAAAATGGCTAGGGATGTAGCCCAGTGGCAAACTGTTCCTGAGTTCATCCTCAGTACTGAAAAAATAAAAGAATGAAAAGTGTGCCTAAATTCACTGTATTTTAAAGTGTACACAACTTTCCCAGGCAGAGCATGAAATATTCAAGTGTATCCAGGACATTACCAATAAACCATCAGATTGTACCATAGTCAAAAATTATCAGGTATAACAATTTTTAAAATTTTTTCTATTAAGTGTGTTTCCCCAGCACTGGACACTGAACCCAAGGCCTTGCAAACACTAGGCAAGCACTCTACCACTGAGCTACATCACCTGCCCTCTATTCCTCGTGAGAGCCCTCATTACGTAACTCTATGAATAAATCATAAAGAAACTATGGATGGGTTGATAGCAAATATTTTCATTTGACATTTCTAGTGACACCCAAGCGTGACCAAAATTGCTAATAGTATATAACACCAAGATTAAATCACCCCCTTAGTTCACTGATGCTCAGTTGTTGAAGAAATATAATTTGATAAAAAGGAAGGAATAGGTAAACACCACTGAATCCTTAGAAAGCTTTGACTAATTTCAAAAAAGCCATTAGTTACCAAGAAATCCTGTAAAATCTTTCAAGGTACTGATGGGGTTAGCGTCTGTTACTGCTAATTTTGCTTTTTCTTTCTTTCATTAATTGATTAAAAAAAAAAACCAGACTGTTAGCTCTTGATAACAAGCACTGACCTGCTTTATGCAAACTAAAGTAAGACTTAATGCTAACAGCTAGCAGAAAAACAGTAATTATTGCTTAGAGAAGTCAAAATGTGCTCCATCAATCACAATGAAGAGTCAAATTGAAAAAATCCACTTTGGACATTAGAATCTCTGAGTTTTTGGTATAATAAAATGCCATTACATAATTTCTTCCATTAAAATTATTTTAGGTGGAGATGTAGCTTGAAATGGTTTAGGTATGAGGTGTCCCCTCAACTCATGTGTGAGGCAATGCAAGAATTTTCAGAGGTAAAATGATTAGATTATGAGAGGTGTAACCTAACCAGTGGTTAACTCACTGATATGGGTTAACTGGATGGTAACTAGAGGCAGGTAGGTTGTGGTGGAAGAAATAGGTCACTGGGGGTGTGACTTGGGGGTATATATTTTGTCCCTGGTAAGGATAATTCTCTGTCTCTGCTTCCTGGCTGTCTTGTCCTAAGCTGCTTTCCTCTGCCATGCCCTTCCACCATGATGGTCTGCCTCACCTTGGGCCCAGAGGCATGGAGTTGGCTGACCGTGAACAAAGCCTCTGAAACCATGAGCCAAAATAAACTTTTCCTCATTTACATTTTTTTCCTCAGGTCTTTTGGTCACTAAAGCCAACTAAAATGTAGCTCAAGTGGTAGAGCACTTGCCTAGCACTTCTGAGGTCCTGGGATACATCCCCAGCGGTGCTCCCTGACACACACATATATTTTTTCACTATTTTAAGGTGCTCACATCTCTTGAGATTCCCACATACAAGCAACTGGAGAGACAGACCATTATTATAACCCATGGGTAGTGAATTCAATAAACTGACATTTCTAGGAGAACCAAGTCCAGGTGCTATGGCCTTAATGTTTGTTATCCCCAACTAATGGTAAGGAAGGTGACTATGTCATATAGGCAGACCCTTCATGAACAGGGTTAGTATTCTTATAAAAGAGACTCCAAAGAGATCCTGGCCCCTTCCAGCATGTGAGGACAAGAAGGCACTGTCCATGCAGTACAAATTTGGCCCGCACCAGACTGAATGTGTCAGTGTCTTGATCTTTGACTTTTCCGGCCTCCAGAACTGTGAGAAATAAATTTGTGTTGTTTTTAAGCCATCAGTTTATAGTTTTTTGTTACAGTAGCCTGAAGGGACTATGACACCCATCTCTCAATATGGCTCACGACATAGGCATCCTACCGGTCACTATGCACATGAGAATGCAGAACTCCACAGTGTGAATTACTGAGTGCTTCACAATGGATTTCACTCTAGTTTAGCTAATAAGTAGCCAAATCTATGAACAGATCCAACTCAGTATAATATAAAATGGCCTAGTAACATAAAAAATTATCTACTTCCCAAAGTGCACTTCACAACCTACAGTGTCCTACACTCAGTAACTCCAGGAAACTGTAGAGACCATGAACAGCATGCAGTCACCTGCTTAGCTAATGGTGACATGGAGAGTAGGACCCAGGGCTCCAATTTCTCAGTTTTAGACCATTATTGCTTAAATGTCTACGATAACAGAGTACCAAAGAATTACTCACAGAGCCAGCAATAAACTGGGAGTTCACACCTATGTATCCGAGGAAACAGCTAGATCTTTGTCTCTAAATTGTTTTTTACAGTACACTAAAAGTATGCCCAGACAACCCTGAATGAGCAAAAGGAATAAGCATTCTCTAACATACTTTGTATATAATCACACAGGCATAGAGAATCTAGTGTTTTAAGGTGGCAGTAGGAGTAGGGGTAGGGGAGACCCAAACAATAAATCATCAATGTTGTTGCAGAGACTACAATAACAATAAAGGTCTATAACTCTGGAATGAGATTTCTGCAAGGTACTGAACTAAGAAGGACCATTAAAATATCTGTGGTGAAACAAATTTAATTTAAACAAAGTGCTTGAAAAAGGCAAAAGGCAACTTCAAAAAAAGTTAAAATAAACAACGTTGACCTTTAGAACAAATACTTGCTGTGAATTTTAAGATTAATGGTAACAGCTCATTAGATGAATAGTCTTCACAATGCTTTCAGAAACACAGCTTAAATGTTCTTTAAATTCAATGCTCTATCACTCAACACATTAAAGTTCAATATTTCATAACAATAGGAATATAGAATAACACAAACTTTATCTGCACAATCCTTTATAAGAAAAAGACCTATAATTCTTTTCTTTTCAGTTTTATTTATTTTTTCATTTCCAACACTTAGTTGTGAATGTGGTACTAGGGTTCAAACCTGAGTCTTCGCACATGCCTGGCAAGTGCTCAACTGCTGAGGCACAGCTCCAGCCTTATTTTAATTTACTATAATCTGACCTATAGTTCTTTCTTTCATAAAAATAGTTCTTGGTACCTAGTATTCCCACCAAAAACAAAATCATCAGTTTTCTCTATAATATCTACTTTACTTTCTTTCCTCTTCTTCATTTTTTTTTTTTTTTTTTTTTGCTGTAGGAGAGAGAACCAATTTTTTTTTTTTTTTAAGAAAGAGGGGATAGTGGGGGAGAGAGAAGACAGAATCAATTTTTATTTAGTTTTTCACACGACCCTCGTTGCTCCCAGACTTCATTGTGTACGTGGTGCTGGGGTTTGAACTCGCATACTTGCGCATGCCAGGCAAGCACTGTAACCACTGAGCCACCACTCCAGCCCGAGAGAATCAATTTTATTTAGTTGTTTTTCACGGTGGCTTTTATTGCTCTGACACTTTGTTGTGTACGTGGTACTGGGGTTTGAACCCGTGTCCTCATGTTTGCCTAGCAAGTGCTATAACTGCTGAGCCACCGCTCCAGCCCTGTAATTTTTTTTGTATTTTAGAAAGTTGAGGGTCTAAATAAAATTGATTATCTCTCCCTCCCTCCCTCTCTCTCTCACTGTCCCTCTCTTTTACAAAAGAAAAAACAACAATAAAAAACCATTATAACCCCCTTGCTAATAGTAGCCACCATTTATTGAGTGCCTCTTTTGTTGTGGTGGTGGGTTTTTTTTTTCTTTTTTTGGTATTGTGGATTGAACTCAGCAATGCTTTACCACTGAGCCACATCCCCGCCTCTCCTCCACTTCTTTTTAATTAAAGAGAGATTCCCATTAAGTTGCTTAGGGGCCTTGCTAAATTGCTGAGGCTGGTCTTGAACTTGTGTACCTCTAGAGTTGCTCGGATTCTAGGGGTGCACCACCATGCCTGGCCTATTGAGTGCCTCGTATAACCTGTGGACCAGCTTTACGTGTTTGATCTCATTTAATCTTCAAAACAAAATTCATAGAAAAAAATCAACTGAGTAGGTCTCCCAACTAGAAAGTGGCAGAATCAATATGAACTCAAACACAATAGTCCCCAACTTATCCATAGGAGGTATATTCTAAAATTCCAGGGGATGCTTAAATCTCCAGCCAGTACTAAACCCTACATACATTATGTTTTTTTCCCATATATATATATATATATATATATATACCTTTGATAAAATTTAGTTTATAAATTGGGCACAATAAGAAATTAACAATAACTTATAATAATAAGAAACAATATATGATAATAAAAGTTGTGCCGAAGTGTGATATTCTCTCTCCCTGCAAAAGTCTCACTGCACCATACTCACCTTTTCAAACCTTGGTTACCCACAGGTAACTGAAATTACAGAAGATGAACCCACAGAGAGTGGGGCCAACTCTGAGATATTTCTATTCCCTGCATTTTTGCAAACTTAAACAGTCATACACTGGAGCATCAAGACTGACCTAAAGATACCAAGCATTGAGCCCAAGAAAACTTAAGAATATACAATAGGGTTTTGTCCCTTGTCCCTTGATTTCATATTGTCACAGCAATAAGCAAACGAGAGCAATTCTTGATAAGCATTGGAAAAAACCACCTTCATCTTAACTTTATTTTCTAGAAAGCATATAGCATATAGGGAAAATCTTTTTTTTTTTTCCTTTCCTTTTCATGCTCTCTCTCTCTCTCTCTAATTTTTATTTTTTCCCTTGGTGCTAGGGATTGAACCCAGGGGCTCTGCACCATTTAACTGCATTCCCAGTCCTTTTTATTTTATTTATTTTTAACTTTGAGATGTCTTACTAAGTTGCTGAGGCGGTCCTCAAACTTATGATCCTCCTGCCTCAGCCTCAGTTGCTGGAATGACAGGTGTGTACCCCTATGCCCAACAATGGGGTAATTCTTAACCTTTTGAGGAATCTGATAAAAGCTATGGCTCTCTTTCTCAGAGGTTCACATAAGAAATGCTACATTATTTTAGAAAGTTCAGATTCCTAAAGCCCATCTACATATCTCAATTTTAAAATTCCCGTTTAATTTAATTAGAAAAATTTTAAGCTGTGAATCAACAAAATGAAGTTTAGAAAGTGCAAACTAACCCAAAATTCTTTGGAAATTGTTTCAAATGTTAGTACAACTCTGGTCATATAAATAATCCTTCTCACAGATTTATTGCAAAGAATAGAAGAAAAGAAGGGAGGTTGAGAAGCCACTGTTGAGACACTTACCGTTTTCCTGTACAATTCTTGTTACTCAGGCCACCAACCTTATTTATGGCAGACCAGGCTGTGAGAGCCACATAAGGCAAAGAGGCAGCTTGAGTATGAGTGAGAGATTTGGGCTTGTGAGAAACCTGGATTTGAAAACAATGGTCAAAAATAAGCAGAGACTTACACACCTATGAATACAATAAAGCACATTTACTTTCATAGAAATCCAACTATTTTCAGAGATAAAGCTAGAAAACTTTTTCAAGTTCAGTGTTTTTTATCCCAAGATTAACACTAAAGAATATTCTTCAAATGGCTGTCTTGCTGCCTCACGGAGGTTCAGGAATGTTCTGTAGGTTACATTATTAGATATAGCTACTTCACTGTTTATAAAAAGATCATAAGCAGTAATCCCATCAGTCCTGACTATACCTGGAAATAAACCCAAATAAACCTTGATCCCTTGTACACATATTCTAATTTATTTTTATGATCAACTGCTTTGTTACTCTCACTTTCTGAAGAGTAATCTTTCTATGCTTTTTCTGATCTCAGTAACATCCCCTTTTCCCTTCCTGCCTCCCTTCTATAGCCAGCTTCCTCAACATTAACCCCTTTCTCCCTATTCAAATTGTCAGGTCTCCTGATTACATTTGATTAGACTCTTGTTTTCAAAGTTATTCAAAACAGCTTGATACTTTCCATGCCTCTGTTTATGATTAATCCATACTCCCTCTGGGTATATTTGATTTCAATTGTTTATACTGTGAGGAACCAAGAAACACAGCAGGGTTCTAGATCCCATTCCAAATCCCTGCTCCATGGGGCAAAGCTAACTGCTCTGGCAGGCAGTGCCATTAAGTGACACCAAAGAACTTTTTAATCTTTCGAAAATTCCTATCATTTATTTTAGCTCTCTTGAAACTGCCCATAAAACCAATCTGAGAAACAATCAATTATTTCAGAGATATTTGTCACTCTTGTTTATACTTTCTAATGGCATTTCAGCATGGATGGTAGGCTACCTCATTTCCACTGACGACAACAAATTCTGAGAGAGTGCCTTGTTTCCAAGGAGGAACTGCAGCCCAGACCTGGAACACAGACACACAGCTTCATTACACACACAGATATTTTCTGACCAAAGTTTTGCATGAAGGCGTTCCCTGGTACATATGTGCCCTGTGAAAACTGCTCTAAGCAAAAGAGTTATTTTCACATGATAAATTACTGAGTATGATTCTGAATTAAGTCAAACCACACTGGAGGAAGACGCCAGTGTATCCTGCTGTATTGACTGACTTCTAAGAGTTCCAGGGAGACCACAGTCTTTGGGGTTAGAACCCTGGCCCTACCCTTACTAGGTGAGGGACTTTTTTTTATAGTGTCACTTCCTCATCTGTATACCAGGCCTACCTGTACCTATCTCACTGGGATTAAATTAGTTATTTTATGAAAAGTAATCAGAACATTGCTAGCTATTATTATGAGCTCACTATAATCTCTTGGCATAAATGCTCAGAGATGATAGATCATACCAAACTTCAGCTGCTTTAAAACCACTGACTCTAGGAGGTACTAATTGTCATATCAAGGATCTTTCAAGAAAAATAGTCACAATCCTATGTGTTTAGAAGTCTTGTGATTCTTAAGCACTAAATTTAGAAAACTCAAGTATAGTCAAGTTATTTTTTAATTATTTGAAAAAAAAATGTAACAGCAGAACCAAGGAAATGGGATTCCAGCCAAAGCTCAGTACATTTACTGAAGAGAAGAAAAATGGTCAATAGTATAGAATATACTTCAAAAAAGGGAGAATGAAATATGCACATTTAGAAAAGGAATAAGAAATCTGAATAAAAGGATTAACTCACCTCATCTCCAGGCTTAAAATAATTCACATTAAGCCCACACTCCATTACCACACCAGAGACATCCCGGCCCAGAGTCAAAGGAAATTCATCTCCTCTGGTTTTAATATGTAAAGGATCACGCTTCATATTTAAAGCTGTTGCTCCATAACCACCTATAAACACAATTTATCTTTATTAATGTATTCATTCATGAACTTTTTAAACAACAAAATGTTTGGTACAAAGTCTGACAAGGAAGATAAATGTTAAAGCTGTTAAATGTTAATAAACAAAAGATATTAGTAGAGCCAAAAAAAAAAAAGTCAATAAAAAAATAAATAAGGCACGACTATAAAGTACTTGGCCCTGACACTGGTCTACGAGTGATAGTCCCTACCTCCTAAAAAATCTTTCTAGAAAAGCAATTTCAGAATAAGTACAAAGACTCCTAAAAAAGAAAAGTCTCTAAGCTGTATCTGTTCTGATGTTGAGGCCAGTTACTTTGTTTCTAAGACTATTTACATAAATATCAGCTAAATAAAGCTGCTAACAATCATAATTTTTGGTTCAAATAAACTGGCTACTGTATCTGCACTAATTCCAAGTAGTTTATCACACACCTTCAATTTATAAAATGCCTTTTCTAAGACAAAAAAAAATATGTTTTTATCTCTCCTGCCTGACATGCTTCTGAGAACATTCCTGTTATATTAGGTTCTCTAAGATAGGCACCCTGTCTCTCCCCAGTGTCATATACCTCTCCCTGCCACATGGCATATATCCAGAATCACCAACCCCTCTTCAAATCTCCCTTTTCCCTTCATCCACTGTTGGTGGGGCAAGGCAACACTAGATCTCAAGGATGTGAAGCACACAGCAAAAGATCCTGAATAGGCTTGGCTGAAGTAGGAGGTGCCCTGCAAGTCAAAGGAAGAAGTTTCTTTCAAGGTACCGACTGGAAAGGTAGGTTTTCACATAAGGTTGGAAGCTGCTAAGAGATTTAAGACTTTGTTTAACAACATAGAGTTCTTGGTGCCCTTAGTAGAAGGTCCTATGACATGGTATGCTTGAAGGAAAGTGGGAAGTCAGGCACTGGAGACTGAGAAGAATCAACTCTTTCAAACAGCTGTGTTGTAAGGGGAGCAGGTAATGGAGCAGTGGCTAGACAGGGCAACTGAAAGGGACTGGGGATTTTTCAGTGGCCTTTTTGTTTTTGTTTTTTCAAGAGGGGAGAAATAATAGCCAACTTGTATGTCAATAGAAACGTTTCAGTAGAAAGAAATAAACTGATGATGCAGGAGACAGTTGCTGGAATGAAACCCCAGAGTAGGTGAGGGGATGGGATCAAGAACAAAAGTGGAGGGGCTGGAGCGCTGGTTCAGCAGTTGGACACTGGCCTGGCATGCGCAAGGACCCAGGTTCAAACCCCAGCACCACATACACAACTAAGTGTCAGAGCATTGAAAACCAGATGAAAAAATAAATAAAAATTGATTCTTTCTCTCCCCATCTCTCAAAAAAAAAAAAAAAAAAGGACAAAGTGGAGAGTTAGACCTGGTTGGGAGCAATGACAATCAATAACAGGAGGGAAGACAGATACAGAAACAGACTCTGACAGGTATATTGCTTGCAGAAGCTATTTTTCTAATGAAAAATCAAGACACATGGGAGAGTTTGAAAGTTGGGATAATCCCCCCAAATTTAAGCTGATGGCTGTTATGCTAACATTGTACATCTGCCATCTGGCTAGATAGGACTTCACATGTGATATAAAAATTGCTTGCTTCCCTTTTCCTATCTTACATTTCTTTTCCACTGCTAAAATGTAAACAATTACTGGATGAAACCCTTATGTGGTTTGAGCAATAGAAGCAGGCATTTAGCCATGTCAGTTTACCTGTTTCAAAGCTGCAAAAGGGTTTTTGTAGTATTTGAGGTACACAGCTGGCAGCTAAAGATGATTTTTAGTTTTCTTGGTAACCCGAATATATAATACATCAAGTGAGTAGCCCTCGCACGTTGGTACTATCTAGCTAGCCCTGAATCCAGAATGCAGCTGACTGGTACTTAGTAAATGAGACTTATTTGATGACACAAGTGAATAGGGCCCTTCAGAGTTCCATCGCACCTATAGAGGTTTGACTTGTTCTGAGAGATGGGCCAATTTAGAAAATCCTGAATCTATCATTAGTTTCAAAGACTTTAATCCCATCTAAAAACTTTGTTAGAAAAGAAACCAAACTTTGTTGATATAATGCTTTCAACAGTATTATTTTTCTATTTTTTAAAAATTATTCATTGCTTTAGCCATTTCTATGACTTATTACTTCATGTCTAACAGTAACGGCCATCTTCAGAAAAACAGCCAGTCTTCATCTTTCAAAATAAAGTAGGCATATCTCTTACTTTCTTATCAAGGGAAATAACTGCTTTTGAAATTTTACAATCATCTACTCATTATTTTATTTCCCAAAGCTACCATTTCAGATATGTTCTACAACAACAATAATACTTCTCAAAAAGAATCCATGGGCAGGAGGATAACCTGCAAAAAAATATTTTTCAGTCAAATCGTAAAACACTAAGATGTCTCAAGAATACTATATAAAAGTAAAATGTGTTACAGTATTTTATTAAACAGCAGCCAACAAAGGTCCAGATACAGTCATTCCACTGACACAAAAATGTATACAATACAAAGTATACATATGCATCTTACAAAATGAAATTACCTTCAAAACAAATGTAAAAATAATAAAGAATAAAAAAACTACAACAACATGCCCAACTAGTCATAACAATTATTACTTCAAAACAGAAACACAAATGTAGATTTAATGAAACAATCATAGCAAAGTCATTTCAATTCATTCTTAATAGAGCTTTCTAGACACAAATACTTTAAGACTCCATGGCCATTCTCCAAACTTCTTCCCCCAAAGAAATGTGTAATAGCTACTCCCATCACACTGTCTAGATAGGTGCTGTCCAACAGAGATAAAATGCAAACCAAATGTGTAATTTAAAATTTTCCAGGGGCCATTAAAAAATAAAGAGAAATAACTGAAATTCGTTTGGAGAATACTTTGCTCAAAATATCCAAAATGTTATCAGGTTAACACGTAATCAATATATAATTCTTTTGGGGTTCTTGGTGAGGGGAGTACTAGGAATTGAACACAAGACCTCACGCATGATAGGCAATTGCTCCACCACTGAGCTACATCTCCACCCCTGATTTAAGACCCTTAATGAGACATATGACATACTTTTTTTTCTTACCAAGTCTTTGAAATTATACTGACTGCACTCTCAATTCAGAGTAACCATATTTAACTACTCAACAGCCACATGTGGCTAGGGGTGACTACACTTAAAAGCACAGGCATAAATAGTCACTAAATTAAAAATAACAGCATTCAAAATTAGTCAAATGACCTAATGCCAATGAATCTTGACTTTCTTTCCCCAATGCAGAACTTTTCCCAGTTTGATATGTCCCCAATCTTTTCAAGAAGCCAAAGAGGTTCTTTCTTTTCCAACAATCTATCCTTGTGGGGCTGATTTTTCATTACTTCAAATAACATACTGCAACGGATTGAATATAAAAGTATAATGAAAATCTTGTTGTATTATTAAACGGGACAACAAAGATATATGCAACAGAGTTTACAACAATGCTACTCTTATCACTATTTTTTTTGCTTATTTTGGAAAATATTTTTATAACCATTATTTTGTCATTTTATATTTTTTCTCCTGATTTAATTTTGTACTGTATTTTTAAATAAGTTAATATTTTTTAAAAAGTGTTCTAATTTTTAATAAGGTAAATATTTATAAGATACAGCCAACAAAATGTCCAGTAATTTTTAAGCACAAAGAGGTCTTGAAACTAATTTGAGATTGCTACCTAATCTTTGTACCACTCCTTGTAGCAGGTGGGTGGAGAGAGAAGGAAATGAAGACAGTCTCAACATTTTCATAAATTCCACAGCTCTACAAATTCTATTCACTCTATCATTAATCTTAATTCTGTAATTGCAGGAATATAGAAACAAAGAAATTAAATTTATCACACATAGGTCATATATGAGAACTGTTAATAAGGCCATCTTTTGAAGGTAACTATAGGTCTGCACATAAGTCCCTCAAAATACCTGCCCATGGTTAAATTAAACTGGATATGGCAGTTTACCTAAAACACTGAAGTTAACGCCTTGTAATTAACACTGAGGTCAGTCATTCCAAAAGATGTCTTTTACTTTTTTCAGTAGACACAGATTAGTTCTCATAAGCAAGACCAATATTTTTGTCAATTCTTTTCAAAATTAAAAGTAATTCACAAATGTTAATCTTTCAGTACTGTAGTATAACCATTATATAGTATGTATTTAAGGAATATAGTGCCCCGTGCAGTGGCACATGCCTGTAATCCTAGCAACTGAGAAGGCTGAAGCAGAGGGATCATAAATACCAGGTCAGCTTGAGCAACTTAGCAGGGAGTAGGGCCCTAAGTGGGAGGCTTGTTTCTGGGAGTGTATTTCATTGGTAGAGTGCTCCTGGGTTCAATTTCCAGAACATATAGAAAAAAAAAGGGGGAGGGGTGTAATACAGTGCTTTCCAAGTTTTGTCAATACCACCCCAGAAATTAATTAGGATAAAATTCTTATTTACAAAGGAGCATAATAGGAAAATGCATTTTAATTGTTGAGGGAAGAAAGTATGGGCAGAAACGAGGAAAGTATTGTAATCATATCCTGGATACAATATTCTGTTGCTTTTCTGCAGGACCAACAAGGGAAGCTGTGAATTATGGGAAAGCAACGAGGGCAGGAACTATTACAAAAACGCAAATTCTGAACTGTTGTGGAAACATAACCATACCTCTGAAGCCTGTGATGGATCTCAGGTACCCACAAAGTTCCCAAGAGACTACTGCAGCAAGTTAGCTGTAGACACAATTCTCCAGTCCCAGGTTACATTTTAAGGAAGCATGGGAACAAACTTATATTTTGTAAAAGATTAAAGTACATCCTTATCATTGAGATTTAAAAATTTTTGGAAAAACTATTGGCAGAGGTATTAATAAAAACCTGAATGACTCTTTTGTGTTAACCAACGTATAGTCAAATAACAACCTATCTTTTAAAACTGCAAGCCTGATGAAATTCTGATTTTTAAATAAGTAATGAAAAACGTCTTTTCACAACTTACTTCTCATATTAACATCTATAGGATTTACACTCGCAGCATGGACTTTGATAATGACTTCATTTGGATAGTGTATGATAGGTATCATCATGTTCTGAGTGAAGCGAAGCACTTCATTCTTCCCATATTTATCTATCACCCAAGCGGGCATGACAGTGTTCCTTGGAGAGGTAGAACTAATCTTTCTAATGGAAAGCTTTTGTACAGTTTTGCTTCTCCAGAAGCAGGCAGCAGTACAGGCATTTCTTCTCACTACGCAAGCTTTCAACACTTCCATCGTGAACAGTGTTTGTTGTACTTTAAAAAAAAAAAAAAAGGCACCTGGAGTGCTTCAAACTCTCACCCCTGAATTCGATCAAATTCTGCCAAACACACTAACCGATTTCAAAATTGAGTGCTCGAAAATGAAGTTAACCTAATGAAACAAATGAAGTGAGAATATCGACTTGCTAGCGTGCTCGTCCCATCAGAAGTGCTCCGGTAACGTTCTAGTCAGTATTCTGCCTATTCTCCTGCTTCCCCCACCCCACCTCGGACAGTCCTTTAAAAGGCAAAAAGAAAAAAAGAAAGCACGCGTGCCACCCCCGCTAAATCCCTATCCGGTCCTGGAGCCTTCGCGGACCCGAGCAGACCCTGCAGGCGATCCCGAAGCCACGAACAACCAGCCGCTTCTCGAGTCCCGCCGCGACCCTAACCCAGACTCTCCTTGCCGGCCTGCGTTCTTGGCGGCCGGGGGCGGCTTTGCGGCGCCAGCCAATCGCGTGCGAAGATCATTTCCTCCGGGCTGCGATTCGACCAATCGAAGCGCTCGGTGTAGAAGCGTTCTGTGACGAGCCAAGATGGCTGCGCCCAGTACAACTGGTGGCGGCCCCTGACCTCTTGTTCCTCCCTGTCACCCGGCTCCTGTGGTGGCAGGCTGAGCAGCATCATGCTGGGCCGCACCCTCCGAGAAGTGAGTGGAATTGGCCTTGTGGGAACTCCGGGAGGGTGGAAAGATTCGCGGGCTCCGTGGATAAGGAGTCATGTTGTTCCCGCTGAAATCTTTCCTTGGCTTGGTTGGCTGATTCAGACTTTGTGGTCCTTGGGCTGGGGGATTCAGACCTTTTGGCCGTTAGGCTGTATCTGCATGCGGGTTCTGGAGGGCGGACTCAGCAGGGAGGTCTCCGCACCGCGGAACTGTGGGTGGAAGCGTACGTCCTTCCGGTTTCCCTTGTAGACGTCTGCTCAGGCGTGGGCCCAGCTCTTGAAGTCTCAGAGCGGGCTTTGCCAGATAAGGAGGGTTCTGCCGACCCACTTGAACCTCACTGTGCCCCAACTGACAGAGCTGTCCCTGAGGGGCGCAGCAAATTTGTAGGTTGCAAAATTCAAATGAATAATTGTTGGCTTTTCTTTTTTTTAAATTATTCTCTAAGCTTTAACAACTACCAGGATAACTGCGATTCTACCTCTGTCTCCACTTGCTGGACACCATTTTTGAACACTAAACCATATTTGTGAATGCCTTCTGAATATCTCTTCTAAATGTCTCATAAGCAAACTCACTTTAACCAAAATTATAACTGTATCACCCCTTCTCAACTCCCGTCTTCAAAACAGACAAAATCCCTGTTATTTCTGAATTCTTATTATAGTCTCTCTTTTTTTGAGATTTTAGAACCTGTATTTAATGCACAGTACTTTCAAAATTTATACTTTTTTGCGTCACACACACACTCTCCCATGTAGTTTTGTGAATTTATATTTTTTTCCTATTTAGCAGCCTCTTAATTGATAGAAATTTGAAGTCCCTCAAGGATGTAGTTTTCATTTCTTGCTTTTATTTCTGTTCAGCTTCCTTTTTTAATTTTTCCAAGATTTCTTCTGCAGTTGTAGAGGCCAACAGCTTCTTCACCTTTTCACTAGATTTACCACCCTTATCCAAAACCACATCACTCCTCCTGAGTTCTAAGATCTTGGAAAGATAACCAACATAGCTCAGCATTAGCCTCTCCCTCTGACGGAGGTGCTGCAATAGCTACATTTAGGCTTCAGTTGTCAAATCTGTTACAGCATTTTGTTTGGATCCAGATTTGCTATGAATGGCTTTGGTGACACAACCTTTAGGATTGACTGCCACAGGACCTAAGGGAGGAAGTGGTCTCTCTGGTTCCTTACTTTGGCTTTTACCCTTTTTTGTGGCACTCACTTTCTTCCACATCCTTTTAATAGTGCAGCCATTATCCTGTTGGCCATAGATTCTTCTTCATCTTTAACATCCAACAAATCACCAAGCCTTGTTAATTCTGTTTTGTGAATATGACTAGAATTTGTTATCTCACCTTATTCCTGCTGTTAGGTTTTTATTCTGGTCTGCTTGCTTTCTGGCCCAGATAGCTTACCCCTTAGAACTGTCTGAAGGCCACCTCTAACGCAGTCATTTAGTCATAGTAGGACTACGACTGTTTCCCACTCTAAATCAGACCAATCTGACTGGAAAGGCCCAGACTGGTTTTATTGGGTTTCCAGGTGATTTCTGAGGTTGAAGAGCTATCCTGCCTACCATCTTCCTTTGCTATCTCAAAGGAAGTCTCTCTCTCTTCCCCTACCCTCTCCGCCCCCAACTGACCTTTTAGAAAGCTATGAATTATGAGTCTTAAATCCAGAGATTTTAAATAATAAATATTTCCCCCCAAAATACATTTTCCTTTTACCATATTCAATTGCATCTGGCATATGTTAATGAAGAATAAAATTTGTTCTTCAAAAAAAACTTTTTAATAAAATACAACCTATAAAAATATGACATTTCTTTTTTCTGCCTTTTCTCCTCATGCACTTTATTTTTTTCGTGCAATCCCTTTCTGATGATGAGTAATTATGAGAAATAACTTTTGCCTCATGGGGGCAAATTCTACCAATTGGAAACTAATTAATTCAGTATACATTCTTTTTTAAATATATACAGATACCTGGAAGGGTTTTACGATTTGTTCTTCCATTATTCTAAATCAACTTTCCCTTTTTCATAACATCTTCGTTGAAATAACCAATTAAAGAAAGAGAAATTTTTCTGGGGAAGAAGTTAAGGTGAGGGGCTAAAAACCTGAACATCTGAGGCAATTTAGGAGACATAAGTGGAAGCTTAGGACAATGGAGGGAGCACTAAAAGGAGGTAAAATGCGCATTTGTAAATTCTATTCAAGTACATTCAGGAAGGTGGAAGAGTTTCACTTTTACCTTTCTTTTGTGGTATGATCCCAGTGTTTCTAGGAGTCAGATACCAGGCTATACTAATCCAAAAACTCAACTAATGATGTATTCAGTTGGCTTCTTGAGGGTCTTAACTAAGATTTAATCATTGTTCTATAGGGAAATAGGCTCCAAATTTTAAACAACTCAGTTGTTCATTCAACTGTCAGTGAGTACCTCTGTGTTCCAGGCACTTGGATTTAGCATTCAAGAATCTCCTGCTTTTTTGAAACCTGTATATTTTTGGTAGGAAAATAGGCATTAAATAAGTTTTTTTTAAGTATATAATTTCAGGTAGTATAAGTATTATGAAGAAAAATTAAGCAGGCTATAGTAGGAGAGTTAGTTGGAGAGCTAGATAAAGTGGTCTGGGAAGATTTCTCTGGGTGATATTTAAACAGAGACATGAAAAGATATTAAGAGTGAGCCCTGGGAAGGTCTGGGGAGAACGACGTGGTTCCAGGCAGAGGGAACAGTAAGTATAAAGACCAGAGTGCTAGAGCAAGCCTGAAGATACTCAAGCAACACACAAAGGCCAGCATGACTGGAGAGAAGTAAATGAGGAAAGGAGAGGAAGAAGAGGTTAGAGAAAACAGGAGCCAGATCATGAAGAATCTTTGAGGCCATAATAGGGACTGTGAATTTTATTCCAAGTTCGATGGGAAGTTTCTGGAAAGTTTTAGTCTGTGGACATTATCTGATTTTAAAATTTAGAAGATGTTTCATGTGACTGTTAGAGACTATGGTTTATAGGAAAGCAAGTAAGAAAGCCGGAAGTCCTGTTACCTGTTGTATTGGCAAGAGATGATGGCATTGTGAATAGGGTGATATCAGTGGAGGTAAAGCTAGTAGGTATTATTTTTTAAATTAGGGCTTGCTGATGTACTGAATATGAAATTTGAGTGAAAGAAAAGAATCAAGGAGAATACTTGAGTTTGTTGGCTGGGCAATTGGGGAAATGGTAACATTTGTCAAGATTGGAAAGATTTTAAAGGAAGTATGTTTGAAAGGAGGAGGTTCTCAAGACTAAAACACTTCTGTTTTAGAAGTGTGTGTGGTGGTGCCTGCTTGTAATCCCAGCTTCTTGGGAGACTAAGAAGGATCACAAGTTCATGACCAGTCTAGGCAATTTAGCAAGACCCTGTCTCTGAAGGGGGAAAAAACGGGAGCTGTTTTAGAGATGTTGATTTTGAGGTATCACCTAGGTATGTAAGATGTCAATTAAGGCGGTGGATGGTGAATTTAGAGCTTTCTAGGAAATAGGTTAAATATGAGGATATAAGTTGGTCAGAATGTAAAAGATAATTAAAGCTATGTTGCTAACTGATATCACTTTGGAAGTTCAGTGTAAAAATAAAACACCTAAAACTTTCCAATATTTGGAGGTCAGTAATAGGAAGTAAAACTGACCAAAAAAGGGGGGGGGGGGCTTGAGGGAATAGCCAAAGAGACAGGAAGAAAACCAGGATGTTAAGTGCCAAAACACAAGTGAAGAAGTGTTCTGAAGGGAAAGTGGTGTGATGACTAGTGTTGGTGCTGCTGAGAAGTACTGTCAAATGAGGGCTGGGCATGGACTACTAGATTTATGAATGTGCGGATTGCTGTGGAAGATTTCTCAATTTTTCTACAGAGATGTATTATTTTTCTATTGGTACGTAAATAACAAATTAGCATAAACTTTGTAACTTGAAATCACATATTCTTATTATCTGACAGTTCTGTGGGTCAGATAACTAGGAGTGGAATAGCTGATTTCTCTGCTCAGTCTCACAAGACTGAAATCCAGGCATCGGCCAGGCCTGAGACTTCGTCTGGAGCAGTATGTGGATCCTCTTTTGACTCACTGATTGTTAACAGGATCCATGTCCTTACAGTTATATGACTGAGGTCACTTATCCTTGCTGACTGCATGGGTAGTAAAATAAATGAGCTAAGGGATCAGGAAGTGTGGGATGGCAAGAATTGCGGATTAGGATATTTTACAGGTATGGATAGTGCCATAGTCTGGGCTTTGGACTGGCAAACTGGTAACTTTGGTGAGGGGAAGAAGTTTGTGTGAAGTGAGGTCAAAGAACAGCAAGGCTAGATGTTGGTATACGCAGACTTGAACAAGAATGCCAGAAGGAACAATAGTCATGAAGTGATAGGGAGCTAGGTACTAAAATCATCTATGATTCAAAACAAATCATCAGAACACTGGATTAACACACAGGAAGAAGAGGGGAAGAGTGATATAATCTCCTCTAAGACATGAGCTGGGATCTTTGAGAGAAGGGGGAAGTGGAAAGAATTGAGGAACTAGGAGGACACCTACCTGTATTCTGCCCTCTCCCCTGGACTCTATGGTACATGAAAATGAGGAAGCTGTGGTCTCAAGGGAAAGCCCAGTTTCCATTAGAGATAAAAGAAGTGCTAGGAGAAAGGTTTTTTTTAAACAAAAGTTTTTAAAGAGGACCTTGTTTTATATTCAGGATTAAACACACCTGCAATTTTGACCTAGGAGACCTATACAATGTACATTTTATGCTCTTCATGCTCAGTCTGTTCTAGCTAATTAGCATCTTTGTTTTTCATTTAGTTTTTCCAAGTCCCTTACTGATTTTCTCTAATCTGGAGTTCCTAAAAATAGTTTTAGTGACGATCAGCAGCACAACTTAAAAGGAGAACTAGACAATCTCATTTCTTTCCCTTTAACTACATCATAAGTCCTTAGCTGTCATTCTTAAACTAGTTGACAAGTCAGAAGGCAGTTCAAAGACAGCAGGCATTAGAAAACTTGAGCAGATCAGGGAAGAAGAAAAAAGTGGCAGGTCCAAGTTTCTTTGTTATTAAAGCTTTACTAGGCGGTGGACCTGCCTAGATACCTCTCTGTCTCTCTGGCATTAGGTGTTCACTAGTTCTGACTCTTCCATCCAGCATATTACTGTCTTCTTTCTTCCTGCTCTCCATTGACAGCATCAGAACACTCAGCATCTTCCATTTCTCTCTAGCTCTTTTCTTCTAGAGAGTTTATATTACATTTCTTAACAGCCATTCAACATAAATACCTTTTGTTATTAAGCTACCTCCTAGCTGCCCCTCTACATCCCTGAATCACTTCCGCAGCTCACCATGGACATCCTTTTCCTCTTGTCCTTGACCATTGGGGTCTTCTCAATAGCCTCTTCTCCCTATTTTTCTCATTTAACATTCTTAACCCTAAGAATGCCATGATTGATTTGATAATTTATTCGATACCTAAGAGCAGATCATTTGCAGACTTTGCCCTCAAAGGCATGCTGCTCCTGTTGCTTGATGCAGGTAGGACATGTGAAAATAGAGTCAACTTGGAGGACAAAGTAACTTTCCATTAGAGTGGAGATAGAAATGGCAAGGAGGCCTGGTGAGTGGTAGAGTGCACTCAACCCTTCAATGAATTAATAACCAACAGCACTTGGCTCTTGGTAAATACTCAGTATGACTCCTTTCCCTGTCCCTCTTGTCACTGAACTCTCATCTTTTTGGATACTCTGATTCTCTTTTCATATAATCCTCAAAACTTTGGTGTCATCTTTGATTCTTGGTAGTCACTCTTTTTTATCCTATTAATAAATGCATAATATTATTACTTCCTATAGAAAGAAAATATTAAATAGTCATTGTTTCTTCTCAGGCCGTATTTACTATCAATGTATGGGTCTGATCACAGATCACTTCTCATGAAGCTTTTTTTTTGTTTTTGTTTTTAGTTTTACTTTTTGGTGGGTTTGTTTGTTTGTGTCTTTCTTTCTTCTTTTTTCTTTTTAGTCATTGTTCTGGAGAGTGAACCCAGGGCTTTGCCTATGCTAAGCATGGGCTCTATCACTGAGCTGCATCCTCAGCCCTTCATGCAGTATTAGCTTTCCTAATGCAAAAAAAGATGGAATTTCAGAAAAGTTTGTTTTTTAGTTGCTTTTTAACCTGTATTTTATAAGCATTTCTCTCAATTCATAGGGGCTCATGCTTGAATTCCACAATAGATCTAAAGGTCTTCAGAGCCTTAAAGCCCTGCAGTGCCTCATTAAATTCACCTTTTTCACTCTGGACTACTTGCATTGCAGCTAAGCTACTTCTGTAAGCTCCCTGACCCATTTTTTTTTTTCTTTTAAAGAGAGAAAGAAAGAATCAATTTTATTTAGTTTTTCATGTGGCATTCTTTGCTTTGCTCCAACACTTCATTGTATACATGGTGATTGGATTCAAACCTGCATCCTTACTCATGTCAGGCAAGACAATACCATCGAGCCACTGCTCCAGCACCCACCACCACCACCACAATCCAGGCTGGGCCTTAACTACTTCTGGCCAAGAAGCCTTACCTAAACTACTATCATTTGCTTTAACCTAACTTAGGAACAGAAAATTAATCAGCCTAGAAGAAGAATGCCATGTCCCTCAGCTCATCCTCAAGCTGATCAACATACCACTCTTCATTATCTTAAGTATAGGGTTGATACGTTCTTTTGATTTTGAATCAAAGCAGCCTGACTTTGAAATTTATGTTTAGCTACTCTATTACCCCCTCAGTATAACAGTTGAACTTCCACAGACTCAGTAACAGGTTTTTAAATTATATGTATAATAGGTTTCTGCAGCACTGAAACAAGGCCAGGTTACACCAACAGAGCTCTGTCGGAAATGTCTTTCCCTTATCCAGAGGACCAAGTTTCTAAACGCTTACATTACTATATCAGAAGAGGTGGCCTTAAAGCAGGCTGAAGAATCAGAGAAAAGGTATAAGAAAGGTAAATAACTTCTAATTATGCTTAAATTGTCTGTCACCAGAGGAGGAGTTTAATTGGGTGCAGCAATCTCCATTTGGCAAGTGAAGCTATAAACATAAAACAAACCCTTATTTGGAGAAGTAAAATATAAACAAGGTCAATGGGTATGCGATGCTTTATAATATCCAACTGGAATAATTTCCAACATAAATTTGGTTTCTGAAGAAGTTTCATTTGCAAAAATTAGTTATTATAAATAACTTTAAATTCTGAACTGTTATCTCCTATGAGCCTCTTTTGGATTTCTAATGTAGGTCAGTCTCTTGGGCATTTGGATGGAATTCCTATTGCAGTAAAAGACAACTTTAGTACATCTGGCATCAAGACAACATGTGCATCAAATATGTTAAAAGGTAAAGTGTAACTAATCAGAGCACTGATGATTTTGTTAAAATAGGGATTTTTCAGATCTAAGCACTAAGATAACTGCAGGCTAATTACGTCTTAGCATAGAATATTACCTCTTTACTGTTTGTTCTTTCATAATGCCAAATTGTTCTTTAGAGGCAGGCCAGTTCATGAATGAATGCTACTTCAGAAATTTTAGAAATCCTATTTAGGAAGACTCAATAAGTGACTTCTAACTCCTGGTCATTGAAAATATGGGAGTAAGATGAGCTGGCCGTTATTAATTCCTCTTTCATGGATGATGTGAAAATTCATTAGCATCTGTTCAGTTATTTTTTATTTTCTGACTCCTCCATCTCCTGTAACAATAGTAATGTTTGGTTTTATTCTTTATAATCTAATAGGTCAAAAGCAAGCATGTTTATCAAGATATTTGGGTCCTATAAGGAAAAAGAAAAAGAAAAAAGGCTGTTCAGACTAATACACATTAAAAATAATATTCTATGAGGAATATGTCCCAGAGTCTTCTAATAGGTAGACTTATTATTAATTGTTTTGGAATATATACTAGAGCGTTTCAAAGGGTAAAGGAAATTTTATTTGAGAATAAAGGCCTTTTCCTAATAAAAATATATTAAAATTACTGATATAAAATTATCTAAGAAGAAAATATCAAGTACAAAGAGCAAAATAATGATTTGAAATTAGTTTCAAATGAATTAGGTACATCTGTAAATTGCAATATTTTGGATTACTGTTAAAGTCAATATTTTATTTTAAGAAAGAGAGGGACAGTGAGAGAGAGAGAAAGACAGAATCAATTTTTATTTAGTTTTTCACATGGCTTTTGATGCTCTGACACTTCATCGTGTACATGGTGCTGGGGTTTGAACCAAGCACTGTAACCGCTGAGCTAGTGCTCCAGCCTATAAATAGTGAATGCACAGACTGTCTTTTGAAAACATGTATAGTTAGCAGGAGAAAAATACTTATGAGAAAGTATAACTACTATTCAAATTAGGAATAATTAACCCATGTCAGAATGAATTGCTTAATTGTGGTTTATTTCCTGCTTATGATTTATATGTTCATTGTTTTCTCTCCTATGATAAAATAACTGAACTTTTTCAGGTTATGTACCACCTTATAATGCTACAGTAGTTCAGAAGTTACTGGATCAGGGAGCTCTACTAATGGGAAAAACAAATTTAGATGAGTTTGCTATGGGGTAAGTAAAATTGAAATTTTTTTCTGTTGTTGTTCTTATGCCTTTAAATTTAATAAGTGTAGGTACCTAAAAGTAATGAGATGATTTCATGAGAATACTAATTCCAGTTTCTTAGCCCCACTGTGAAATTATGTTCGGTTATCTAATAAGTTTATAGTAATAGTTCATTTTAGTTTTAGTTTGGATTTACCTAATGAATGATTTTAAACATATTTTCATGTTGTTTATTTTGCCATTCATGTATTTTCTTCAGTGAAGTATCTGTTAAAAACTTTTGCCCACTTTTTAAACTGGATTTTTTAATCTTATCATTGAGTTGTAAGAGGTCTTTCATATATTCTGGATTCAAGTCCATTACAAATAGATGATTTGTAAATATATTGTCTAAGTCTCTGGCTTATCTTTTCATTCTCTGAACATTCCTTTCAAAGAGAAGAAGTTCTTAATTTTGATGAAGTCTTGTTCATTATTTTTTTCTCTTATGATTCATGCTTTATGTAGAAGAAATCATTACCTAATTTATGGTCACAAAAGATTTTTCTCCTAGAAGTTTTATAATTTTAGCTCTTACATTTAGACATGTGAGCCACTTTGAGTTAATTTTTTGTATATGGTGTGAATAAAGCGCCCCCTTTTTTATATACAAGTATCCAATAGGATAGGAACAGCACTATTCATTTAAAAAAATAATCCTTTCCTTACTATATTATATAGTGTTTTTTTTTAAATCAAGTACAAATAAATCTATTTCTGGTCTCTGTTCTATCTCTATTTCAATATCATACCATCTTGATTATTGTAACTTTATAGTAAGTCTTGAAATTGGGTAGCGAAGAGTCCTCCAACTTTGTTCTTCTTTTTCAAAACAATTTTGCATATTCTAAATCCTTTGTGTTTCTATATAAGCTTTAGAATCAGTTTCTTTCTATAAAGAATTTGAATTGGGTTGACTTTGTAAATCAATTTGGGAAGAATTGGCATCTTTATATGTATCTTTTAATCCATGAGCACCTTGTATCTTTGCATTAATTTGAGTTTGTTTTTGTTTTTTTTTTTTTTACTTTTTCTCAAAATTGTTTATGAACTTTTGATTTAAAATTTTCATATAATTTAATTTGTGCCCAAGTATTTAATGTTTTTGATGCAGTAGAAAATGGTGTGTTTTTCAATTCTAAAATGCTTATTTCTGGTACATAGGAATATAATTGATTTTTCTCCATTGATCTCACATCCCATGACATTATTAAAGCCCACTTACTAATTCTAGTTGATCTTTGTGGATTTTTTTGGAATATTCTATGTAGATTGTCATCTAGTCTGTAAGTAAAGGTAGCGTTATTTCTTCTCATTTCTTTTACTGCCATTGTTGGACCATTTAGGATCTTGGGAGCAGCGTTGAATGGAAATGGTAAAAACAGCCTTACATTATTTCTAATATTTTGCCAAAGGTACTTTAGCTTCCTCCTTTTATAATACTTGTCACATTTGTGATGCTTGCTGTATGTTATCTGTTTCATAGAAACAGAACCCTTGACTATTATGTTCACAGTGTAGCTTCTTGCTATTAAGTAGATATATATTTAATGACCTAATCCATGGGAATAAACTTAGGTATAAGTTTTTAGGCCATTGCTTTCATCAGTTGCTCAAAATTAATCTCATCAGTGAAGGTGAAGTGGACTTCATATGCCTCCAGATGTGATTCTCTGAGGACATACCATCACCTATGTCATATTCCTGCTGAGAATGTGAAGTCTGCATCTGATAAGAAGAAAACTATGATAAATCAATAATGAAAAGCAGTCTATTAAAGTGTCATGTCATAAAAACAAAAGCAATGAAAATGTTCCAGATTAGAAGAGGCTGAAGAAAGTAAACCCTAAAATTATAAAAATTAGAGAAGAAAACTTTGGAGAAAATCTTTGTGACCTTAAATTAGGCAAAGATTTTTTCTTTTTCATATATTATGTTGATGCATTATAGCTATATATAAACTAGTTGGATTAATTGTTACATAATCATACATGTATATACAACATGACAATATAATTTGGGCAATACTGTTCCTCAGCATTTCCCCTTTCCTTACCTTCCTCCCTCCCCCAACCCCTTTTCTCTACTGATCTCCCTTCTTTTTTTAGAGATTCCCCTCAACCCCTGCACATATAACCTTCATTTTTCCTCTTCCTCTCTAACTTCCACATATGAGAGAAAACATATGTCCCTTGACTTTTTGGTTTGACTTGTTCTACTTAACATAATGTTCTCGAATTCTGACAGTTTCATTCTTCATTATGGCTGAATAAAACTCCATTGTGTATTTATACCATATTTTCTTCATCCATTCACTCATTGATGGACATCTAGGATGGTTCCATAGTTTGGCTATTGTGAACTCTGCTACTATAAACATGAGTATGCATGTATCGCAATAGTATACTGATTTTAATTCTTTTGTATAGATACAAGAGAGAGATATAGCTGGGTCGTGTGTTGGTTTCTTTCCTAGTCTTTTAAGGAAACTGCATACTGATTTCCATAGTGGTTGTACTAATTTACATTCCCACCAACAGCGTAAAAGTGTTCCCCTTTCCAGCATTTACTATTGTTTGTATTCTTGATGACTGACATTCTAACTGGAGTGAAATGAAATCTTAGTGTAGTTTTTTTGTTTATTTGTTTGTTTTGGTATTAGGGATTGAAGCCAGGGGTGCTTTACCACTGAGCCACATCCCCACCTCTTTTTTTTAATTTTTTTTATTTTTAGCCTTTATTATTTTTCTAGCAATTTAGGGCTTCCACTTTTTTATTTTTAGTTAACCCATTGATATGTTTGCTTTATATATGATCCAAACTGGTGAAAAGCATTCTAAAACATCAATAATTAATTCAGTTAAAGACCATTGTCCCTGTACCCAAGACATAGCACATATAGAGGGAAAATTCTCTTCTCTGGCTGCAAATTGAGCCATCAGGTGGAAAAAAGAAGACAAAGAAAAGAAAAAAATCAGTCTCCATCAAGCTAGACAGGAGGTAATATCAGGTTTGTAAAACCAAACCATCCTTCTCCTCCATCACTCTGTAATGTAATTCTACTTTTTAAAAGGACATCTCCTCTAATTCTCAGCTCCAATAAATATCCAGACTATATATTCACCCATTATTAAGCTTTTTCACAAACTGTGGGAAAGATTTACCCTGAGACAAATAGTGAATAGAGAGGAAATTTTGTACAGATAGAAGATAAAGTGGACCCAATATCAGAAATAAGAACATTCCCCACCTGTGAGTCAGTGATGAAGCAGGCAAAACACAGAACATCAGATTGATGAGGAGGAAGTATAAGACAAGGCTAGTACATATTGAGAATCTTAGCTGCACTATGATGCAGAACTAGTGCTCAGAGAGAAATGGTACAAAGGCAGCCTTATATTGCATGGAAAATGGTGGGACTGGGGATGTACTGGGATTATCAATTGAACCAGAATTCTTTACCCCTTATTTCCAGGCCTCCTGTAGACATGGGGCTGAGGTCTAGGCTCTGTAGTGCACTGAGAGAAAACAGTATCAGATACGAGGAGAGCAGGAGACATTTCCAGGCCCAGATCCTTAGCCTTCTCTACATTGTGGCTGGAGTACCGGATTTCTGCTGATCCCATCCCTGATTTTGTGTATTATCATCATCCTTCCCTGGTCCACAGGGTCTTGCTAAGTTCCTGAGGTGGCCTTGAACTTGAAATCCTCCTACCTCAGGCTCCAAGTTGCTGGGACTACAGGCATGCTCCACCATTCCTAAAGATGTTGAACATTTTTTCATGTATTTGTTGTTGGCTATTTATCTTTCTTCTTTTGAGAAATATCTGATTAGTTCATTTGCTCACTTATCAATTGAGTTATTTGGGTGTATGTGTGTGTGTGTGTGTGTGTGTGTCTAAGTGTCTAAGTTTTTTGAATGAGATATTAATCATCTTTTAGTAGAATAACTAGTTAAGATTTTCTCCAATTCTGTAGGTTCTTTCTTCGTATTCTTAATTGTTTCACTGTACAGAAGCTTTTAATTTGATCCCATTCCATTTATTAATTTTTGGTATTATTTCCTGAGCTTTAGGGGTCCTATTGAGGAAGTCATTGCCTATACCTATAGATTGGAATTTTGACCCTATGTTTTCTTCTAGGACTTACTTAGTTTCTGGTCTAATTCCTAGGTCTTGAGTCCATTTTAAATTGACGTTTGTGCAGGATGAGAGATAAGGGTGTAGACTCATTCTTCTACATATGGATATCCAGTTTTACCAGCACCATTGTTAAAAAGATTGTCTGCTGTCCCACATAGGTTTTTGGTACCTTTGTCAAGGATCAGATGACCATGGATGATTTGTCTCTTGACTTCTATTCTGTTTCATTGGTGTATATGACTGTTTTTATGCCTGTACCATTCACTTTTTGTTACTAAAACTCTGTAGTATAATTTGAAGTCAGTTTTTGTGATGCCTCCAGCATTGCTTTTTTGGCTTAGAATTGCTTTGGCTGTTCTTGGTCTTTTATTCTTTCAAATGAATTTTTAAGGATTATTTTTTTCTAGTTCTGTGAAGAAAGTCATTGGTGTTTTAATGGTAATTGCATTGAATCTGTGTATTGCTTTTGATAGTATGAGCCTTTTAACAATATTGATTCTGCCTATCCATGAAAATGGGAGGTTTTCCATCTTGTGTCTTTTTTCAGTTTCTTCAGTGTTCCATAGTTTTCATTATAGAGGACTTTCACCTTCCTTGGTTAGATGTATTCCTAGGTTTTTGTTGTTGTTGCTATTTGTTTTAAGGATAGTGTTAATGGAATTGTTCTCCTGATTTCTTTATCATCAGATTCCTTATTGGTGTATAGGAAAGTTGTTGATTTTGTAACTTCCTGCTTTGTTGAGTTTATTATTAACTCTGGCAGTCACCTGGAAGAGCTTTTGGGATTTTCTAAATACAGGATTGTGTCATCTGTCTTGATAATTTGACTTCTTCCCTTTTATTTACTTCCCTCATCTAATAACTCTAACTAGAATTTCTAGTACTATGTTGAATAGAAGTGGTGAGAGTGAACATCCTAGTCTTTTTCCAGATTTTTATTTATTTATTTTTTAAAGGAATTGCTTTCAGTTTTACCCTGTTCAATATGATGTTGGGTTTGGGTTTGTCATATGTAGCCTTTATGATGTGGAGATAAATTTCTACTATTCCTAGTTTCTTCAGTGTTTTTATCATAAACGGATGTTGAATTTTGTTAAAGGCTTTCTACGTATCTCTTAAGATGATTGTGATTTTTGTCCTTAATTCTATTTATGTGCTGAATTACATTTGTTGATTTGCATGTATTAGACCAATCTTGCATCTCTGAACGAAATCCAAATTAGTCATGATATACAACCTTCTTAATGTTGTTGAGTACAATTTGCTAATGCTTTATTAAGAATCCTTGCATCTGACCTCATCAGGGGTATTTATCTCTATAATTTTCTTTCCTTGATGTGTCCTTATCCAGTTTTGGTATCAGGATAATACTGGCTTCACAGAATGAAGTTGATAGGCAAAGATTTTTTTAAGACACATAATGACAAAGTCTATTTAAAAATTTAATAAATTGGACTTCATTAAAATGAAGAACTTCTGGGCTTGGAATGTTACCCAGTGGTCAGTGCTTGCATGAGGCCCTCGGGTTTGATCCCCAGGCTCAAAAAACAAACTTTTTTTTTTTTCTAAAGAATCTCTGTTCTTTGAAGTATATTATCAAAACTGAAAAAGCGAGAACAGAAAATATTTTCAAAATGTATGACTGAGGAAGAGATGGTATCCAAAATACAGAGAACCTTTTCAAATTCAACAATAAAAATAAAATCTAGTTTTTTACAAAATGAGCAAGATTTAAACAGATATTTCATTAAAGTTGATATATAGTTTACAAACATGTGAAAAAATGCATATCATTAGTCATTAAGAAAATGCAAATTAAAACCTCACTGAGATACATACACATATTAGAATGGCTTAACAAAAATGACTGTCAATTACTGACAGGAATATAGAACATTTGTGTTTCTCATATGCTAGTAGAGAATGCAAAATGTATAACCATTTTGGAAAACTTCAGTAGTTTCTTATAAAATCGAACATATATTTATCATATGACCCAGTGCTCTCAGACCTAGGTATTTATCCAAGAGAGTAATATGTACACAAAAGTATTGGCTAGGATCTTCCAGTACAGTATCTTTAGGATCTCTATTCACAATTGCCCCAAACTGGAAATAACCCAATATCTATTGGCTGATAAAGGAATTTACAAAAGAAAATTGAAAGAGACTAAAGAGATGACAACTAAATGTAATACCTGACTCAAGACTTGATCTTGGAAGGGGATAAAATGCTATAGAATACAGTATTGAATCAGCTGACAAAATTAGATTACATGCAGATTATTTAGATGTGAATTTTACTGTGATAACTATATTGTGACTGTATCACAATATAGTCCTTATGCTTAGGAAATGTACATACTAAAGACATACTAGAGTATATGAAGGTAAAGTTTTACAATGTCTATAAATTTCCTTTAAGTGATTCAGGAAAGAACAGTGTTTATGTACATACATACTATATAGATACATATATACTGAGCATGCAAGTGATAACACAAATGTAATCAAATATTAACAATAGGTGCATCTGGGTAAAGGTACAGAGTGCTTCAGTATTTTTGTAATTTAAGAATAAAATTAGCATAAAAATAAGTTAATATTCCACTTATAATGCTGTTCTTGAAACTTATTAATGGAGAGATCTCTTCAAAAGACTACTACTTAACTATTTGAATGTTTGTGACTCTTTTCAACTGAAATACCCTAATTTATAAGGGAAATCCTCTTTAGTTGACTGAGATGATCAGCTGGGATCAAATTATTTCCGAGCAGACAAGTTTTCTCTATATGACATATGCTCTCCTTTCCCATCCCCCAACTCTTCAATTGTAATTCGTGAAAACTACATCTGACCAGGCTTCCTACCTTTTCCAGTTCAAGCTACACTGGATAACTAAAAGCTCAGTGAGTGTCAGGAACAGATAATTGTCTCAGAAGATGAGGTTTTCACATAAAATGTGCTTCTACCAAGGTAAATATCTTCACTTCTTTGTCTCAGATCTGGAAGCACAGATGGTGTATTTGGACCAGTTAAAAATCCCTGGAGTTATTCAAAACAATATAGAGAAAAGAAGCAGCAGAATCCCCATGATGAGAGTGAAGATTCAAATTGGCTAATAACTGGAGGAAGCTCAGGAGGGAGCGCGGCTGCCGTATCAGCATTCACATGCTTTGCGTAAGATGCTTTTATCTATTCTTTAAAACCTGTCCAGAGGACATTGATCAAGCCAATGAATACATGAGAAAGTGCTCTAAATCTCTAGTAATCAGAGAAATGCAAATGAAAACCACATTAAGATATCACCTTACGCCAGTCAGAATGGCAAAGATGAAGAAAATAAATAATAATAGATGCTGGAGGGGCTGTGGAGAGATAGGCACACTAACACACTGTTGGTGGAGCTGCAGACTGGTACA